>JAAGKR010003561.1:0-55555 GCA_011419295.1 Clarias macrocephalus
TTAATGAGATTTAGTGGCACCTGTAGTCTGGACACCGGAAGTAAGCCGAACGCCAGACGTCTCGTGTCCTCTGCGGCTAGTCCACCACTTTTTTTTTTTTTCCTCGCTTTTTTTTGTTTAATTATTTTTTTAAATCTTTGTCTGGGTGAGGTGAGCAAGGACAAGCGACGTTTTCCTTAAAATAGGACAATGTCCTTGTCCAAGTGCGTGCTCCAGTAAATCCAGGAAGTCTCTGTGTTTGGACGTCTCACTCGGAAAGACTATTGGATTTTCTTTATGCTGCCAGATCAGCACTCGTGCACGCACGCGCGCGCACACACACACACACGCACACGCACACACACACACACACACACACACACACACACACAGAGAGAGAGACACACACACACACACACACACACACACACACAGAGAGAGAGACACACACACACACACACACACACACACACACACAGAGACACACACACACACACACACACACACACACACACACACACACACACACACACAGAGAGACACACACACACACACACACACACAGACAGACAGACACACACACAGACACACACACAGACACATGGCCCACCTCGGGCTTCGGGGTGGAGATTCCTGCAGTCAGTCAGGCTGAGGACAGCAAAGCAGGTTTATCTTCCTGTCCTGCTCTCGAGAGACCAGAAGACAGAGAGAGAGAGAGAGAGAGAGAGAGAGATAGGGGGAGGGTGTGAGGGAGGAGTGACAACAAATTCCCAGCCTACAAGGAACTTACACAAGCAGGAACACATTCACTCTGCCGGAATCCACTCACACACACGCAGACACACGCGCACGCTCACGCACGGACGCCGTCACCGTTTGTGACGCTCGTCTCCATCTCTCGCGTGCCGGGTGTCTGGAGCTGCGGAGGTCCAGCAGGATGCACCTGGCGCTGGACTGGCCCCGGCGGGTCTCGCTCACCACCATGCTGCCCTACTTCGTGGAGAATGCCGTGCTCACGCAGCGCGAGATCTACCGCATGTAAGTTGAGAGATGTCCCAGGACCGCGCAAATCTATTGTTATTTTATACAAACGTTTGTTTTCTTTGTTGTTTATTTCACATCATCTGCATTACTGTAAAAAAAAAATTATGTATTGTTATATATTATCTTAAATGTTACAGATAATATATTGTACATTATTTAATAAGTGAATCAGGCGTATGTACAGTATAGAGGTTTCCTAGATTCCTGATTAAGCAGAACCACGGTGCACCACTGACACGGCGTTATTCCTAAGACCCAATTCACACGTGCATGTATACGACATAGAAGAATTGTTTGTGTTCGTTTCGAAGTGCTGCACGAATGTGCTTTATTATAAGCCCGAGAGCTTTGGACTGTACTGTAGCTTATGTATGAGGATTCAGGGGACGCCGGGTATGAGACGGGAGTACACGAAGGGGACGGGATGTGAATCCACCGGAGAGACACACACACACACACACACACACACACACACCTGCACACCCAGGTGCAGTTACACATCGCCAGGTCACCTTTTTAGGTAGGTGGAACGTAACATCCTCTGGACACTTGAAGAAATCAGGACTAAAAGTGAAGGCAAGATTGATAGTGTTGCACGTAACCGGCTTTCAGACACGTGTACTGCATTCCCTCTCTCGTATAGTGTACACTTTGCATGTGAGACGGGGTTTTTTTTTTTTTTTTTTTTTTTTTTGAGAGACGATGTTGATCTTAGGGGAAATCCGTCCTCGTGTCACCCGAAACCAGTATCCTTTCTTTTGGAAACTGAACTTGATCTAGTTTCTAATTCCAAAATGCCAGAGATGAAAGGGAACTTTATACTTTTAAATGTTTGCTACAGCTACAGCTCCGTCCTTTGGCTCAAAATTCACATCGTGGTTGGTGCACCTGTCTTGATTCAGAGTTCACTTGGAAAGCGTGTAATCACACTAGGTCCGAGTGATTTGTGTCATGCCTGGAAATGATTGCTCCCCCATGGTGACCAGCGTTCACATTGTTTTTTTTTGGTCTCCGTACGCGGGTACGCTTGCGTATTCGCATTTACACTCTCCGATACAGAAGGTGGCAGGTTCACCTACTTGGTTTGTGAGCTGGCATTAAACTTCATTAGTTTTACACCTAATATAATTTATATTTCGCTTTCAATATTGCTCGTACACAGAGATTTTGGACGAGACAGACGGCTCTGAGGATGTCGTGTCTAGACGGCGTTCTGCTTCCATTCTCGGGTACGATTCGATTCCATATCTGATTCGATCCATGCCCAAGTACTCCATACTATTCTTGAGACCACCTCTTCAAGCGGACCTGGGCATGGTTCCCAAGCGCGGAACGTTTCTGTTCTCATTGATCAAACAGATTGAACCAGACTTTGGGATCAAGTGTTCTCAGAAACAGTCCAGGGCCCCAGTGTGAAAACGCTCTAACTGCAGAAAGAATCGCACCGTGGAGTTAAAGTGTACAGGTTCTATTCAAGTAAAGATGGGTTAAAATGGGGTTCTGTTATGTATCGTGATTCTTATGATTGTGTGTTCACAGAGGTAACACAATGATATCGTACTGGCAGGTCCCTGGTGATTCCTGTTCCTGCTAAGCAGTGCACTTGTGAAAGTTCATTAGTGCTTCAATGACAAGACAGTACATCTGCATCACTGCCGTGTCATCTGATGTCTCTTTATAAATGACTAGAAGGAAGGGCTGGGCAGAATCAACCACACACAGACAAACAGTACACAGCGAGAAAACGACTTGCATGTCAACTGGCATTTGAAAAACTCTCCGAGGAGAAAGTTTGACCCCAAGGCGTGCTTTGTGAGCAAGCTGCGTGGAGAATGAGGGCATTGTGGGACGAAAGCTTGGGCACTCACCACCTCAGAAAGCACTCATTGTGCGAAGACTCTGTTTCGTTTTAATAGCAGGGGAACAATAACGCTGCCGATTGTGAGGTCCGATCGGAGTGGCGTCAGATGATTAGGACGTCAGACGGACGATGGGTGTAGGCGTGGATCGGTCAGAAAATAAGTTACTTCCTGTTATCAGTTACAGTCACAGAAGCTGTCAAATGTTCCCCTCACCAGTCTGTTTTTGTTTGAACGAGATCTCAAAGTCTGCGCGCAGCACTCAATCGTTCTTCGGAATAAATCGCACTTTAAATTGTATGTACTTTATATATATAAAGTAAATAGAATGTCAATAACTTTGCCATTTTTTTCCCCTAATAATCAATCAAATCAAGAATTCTTGTTATTCATTAGTCACCCCTGAAGTCCTGACTGTAAACGTCTTAACGTGTTCTAGGCTTACTGTAAATAGTGCAGCTTTTCCGCAACAATGCTACTCATGTGTCATAGCACTCGTCTAATTGATGCGTATCCCACCTACAATTAGTGCATAACTTGGCTTGGCTCGCTCAGCTACCTGTAAAAGCCTTTCTGTGTGCATGTCAGCGAGTACATACAAGCACACACACACACGTGCTTGATGTTCTTGTTTCTCGTGATAGCGAGTGTATTTTTAGCTGGCTGTAGATCATGGTGTGTGTGTGATAGAAGCCTCCAGTGACACGTCTCGTACACTTCTTTTGTAAGAAATGAATGTCATGTCCGGTCTAGTTGTTTTGTAGACAAAACACAGCAAACTAATAAACTGTGTGTGTGTGTGTGTGTGTGTGTGTGTGTGTGTGTGTGGGGTGGTATAGTTTTTGTGGCTCGAATGGAACAGATTAATGCTACCTCCTGGGTTGTGTTCCCCCTGTGAGGTTTAGATGCAGGGGTGCAGCAGTTTGCTCTGGAATGCTGTAACACAACACGTAGTTTGCACTGGGTTGGTCTTTTGTTGGTAAAGTCGACCATGATGGAGCAACATCAGGGTTATTTGAAGAAATGATCATAAAGGATGACGATTAGGGTTCGCAAATAGTTAATTACTGCATATGTTTTATCTCTAGTTTGGTCATTCTCTGTGAATGATTGTTTCAGCTTCCTGTCTGAGGGTCTGTACGTCTTAGCTGGCTCCCGGAAAATCCATTGATAACTGCAGCTGTGTATAGTCCCTTCCTGCTTCAAACTTTAGACCATTCCAAAGAACCTCTCCATCAGCCGAGTGGTAACAGCCGAAAGATTAACAGCAACTCCCGAATTACAGGAAGAACATTACAGACTCACTACAGCTCACATACCTCGCAAACAGGTGATGGTGGATGATGCTGTAAGCATAGCACTGCGCTACATCCTTTTATGTATTATGTAACGACTTGTCTCATGACAAGAGATTTTGGAGCCAGACGGCTCTGAGGATGTCGTGTCTAGACGGCGTACTGCTTCCGTTCTTAGGTACGATTCGCTTCCATATCTGATTCGATCCATGCCCAAGTACTCCATACTATTCTTGAGACCACCTCTTCAAGCGGACCTGGGCATGGTTCCCGAGCGCGGAACGTTTCTGTTCTCATTGATCAAACAGATTGAACCAGACTTTGGGATCAAGTGTTCTCAGAAACAGTCCAGGGCCCCAGTGTGAAAACGCTCTAACTGCAGAAAGAATCGCACCGTGGAGTTAAAGTGTACAGGTTCTATTCAAGTAAAGATGGGTTAAAATGGGGTTCTGTTATGTATCGTGATTCTTATAATTGTGTGTTCACAGATGTAACACAATGATATCGTACTGGCAGGTCCCTGGTGATTCCTGTTCCTGCTAAGCAGTGCACTTGTGAAAGTTCATTAGTGCTTCAATGACAAGACAGTACATCTGCATCACTGCTCCAGCCCACATCTGATTTTACCCAGGTTTACTTGTTGCCGCAATTAAAAATGTCAAGCACCCAGTCAAACAGCACGGTGCTCCCCAGGGATGTATGTCGGGTTCAGGGGTAGCTCAGTTGTTAAGGCATTGGACTATGGTTCAGAAGGTCCTAGGTTCAAACCCCACAACCACCAAGTTATCACTGTTGGGCCCTTAACCCTCCACTGCTTGGATGTATAATGAGATAAAAATGTCAGTCGCTCTGGATAAGGGAGTATGCCAAACACCATGATGTTCTCCCCGCTACTCTTTTTCTTCTACACAGAGGACAGAACCTCTTCCAAATTCTCAAGTTTGCAGTCGACACCACAATCATCGGTCTTATCAGTGAGTCTGCATACAGAAAGGAAGTAGAACAACTGGCCCTGTGGAGTAGTCAAAACAATCTGGAGCTGAACACGCTCAAAACAGTAGAGATGACAGTAAACTTTAGGAGAACCCCCCCCTCTCCTTCACTTCCTATCATCTCCTCCAATCAACACCTTCATGTTTCTGGGAGTCAACATCTCCCGGGACCTGAAGTGGTCATTCGACGTTGACTCTATCTTAAAGAAGGATGTACTTCCTGCGCCAGCTCAGGAAATCCAACGTGCCTCAAGACCCTTGATCTAACTCTACAAAAGAATAATTGAGTTGGTTCTCTGCACCTCCATCACTGACTGGTTTGGGTCGCTGGACAATGACAATGCAAAAACTACCAGTCTCATGACTATTTTCTGCCCATCTGCCATGAATGTAGCGAACAGGTAGCACATTGAGTACGGTACACCTCTCCTCATAACCCAGTGCAATAACAAGTAAATACATCCACTTATTTATATCTGTGTCTGCATCAAGCAAAGAAAACAACTAAGGAGATTTGAAATTACTGGAACTGAGTTAAAGATTCTTCAACATATTATCAAAACCTGGAAAGAGAGCACTTAAACCGTCATCTTGGTGAAGCTGCATGGTAAAAAAAAAAATCCAAAATCAAAACCAGAGCTATGTTTAATAGTGAAAGTTGGAGTATTTCCATACACACAAACTCGGCTGTGTCTCCACAAGAAAACCACTTCTTAGTGAGACTCCTCAGAAAAAAAATGCTCCCGTTTGTTTGGGACATAAAGATTGGACTTTGGAGCGATGGAAAAAGGTTTTGTGTTCTGGTGAGTCCAGATTGAGCCGATTCCAGAGTGATGAACGCGTCAGGGTAAGAAGGGAAGCGCATGAAATGACGCACCCGTCATGCATAGTACCACTGTACAAGTCTCTGGAAGCAGAGTTATGATCTGAGGTTGCTTCACTTAGTCAGGACCTAAATTTACTGAATGACCAGAGCATCACATTATTGGAGTTTTTCTTCCCAGATGGAACATCCAGGCAATCCAGGACTCAACATGGTGGTTCTAGGAGCTGGACACCATATTATGTGTTGTAATCAAAGCTAAGGGGGACTAAATGTAATCTTAGTGTGTAGCGTATGCCACTTTCTTTTGGCTAGTGCTAGGCAGTGTATGTTATATATCGGATAATTGTATACAAATAATAAATCATACGTTATATTCATATATTATAGATTGCAGCTGATGCGGCTCTTCCGCGAGTTATCCCTGGACTTTTCAGGATCAGACGCTCCACTCTCCGAATGTTGACAGGAATGACAGCTGGGCTCTGACACGCCACAGTCGGGATCAGACTTACGGCCGTCTTCAAAACGTTTCCACCATTCAAATGTTTTCAGAGTCTCGTCACTGTACCGTCCTTAAAGTCTTCTATAAATGTTAATCGGTTTTACAACTTTAATTACCAGAAATGTTATCACAAGTCCCGGTTTGACTTGAACGCCCTTTATAATACATGTGGAATTTTCTAGACCGGTGAATGTGAGTCTAAATGCAAGTTGAAAAGATTCCGATTTGAGACCCGTGATCATGACTCAAGTTCCAAAGAGAGGCAGAACCAAAATCACGTGTCATGATTATTTTCCTACGAATCACAAGTCAATGAATATATTTTACAGTACACAAATGTAACAATCACAGCCCTTTTGAAGTTGTTTGCCGAAAAAGTCTGGGAATTCCTGCCTTACATTCTAATGTCCCGCTCCTGCAGGTCCCAGTCCTGATGGACACGTCCACATTGAGAAGTGAAACCTGCACAAAGTCCTGCAGGAGAAGTTTCGAATGTCATCATCGTGATCAGTAAACAATAGCCTCCCTCACTTACTCAGCACTGAACAACGCTTTCGGCCTCGCTACAAAACTGTTAACATAATTACACCCTTGGGTGTGAGTGCAGAGTCTGTTCAGCTCGTCATTATCTTCTCTCTCTCCCTCTCTCCGTGTTGTGGTTTTTGTCACATCCGTCATTCTTGCTCTTTTTTTTTCCCCCACCTGTTCCTTACGTAGCGACATCATTCTCAGAAACCCTCACGCTTGTGCTACGCACGGTAAAGTCGCTGCTAGCGGATTGAAAGAGAGACGGAACAAAAGAAAGGAGGAGTGAAACAAAAGCCCCCGACATCTTTTTACAGAGTGCAACTTTGTCTTCAGAGCATTGGGGGGGTGGGGGGGGGTTGGACGAGATTGACGAACAGAGACAAAAAAAAAAAAGGAATGAGAGAAGGATAGCGAGAGATGGAGAGTCAGAAGAGGAGGAGGTGGAGGAGGGTTTGACGCATAACTCTTTGCACAAAGCTGCTTCTGTTGGTTTCTTTTTCTCTGCCGGCTGCTGTGGTCAGGGTTTCTCAGGACATCCAGTCCAGGCAGAGAGAGACAATGGCTTAAAAATGGAACAGCTTGACTCAGCACAGGGTCACGACCACAGCTGGGCATGAAAAAAAAAATGAAAAAAAAAAGCCTGACCTCTGGAATATTTCGCTCTCTGAAGCACGGCTGATGTTCTGCTCACGTTCTGGTCACACGCTAAGCCCTGTTGGAGTACGTTAGATCACTTTCATTATTATTCCTCTCAAGGTCCAAAAGGAAGAAAAGATCCACTCTTCTTCACAAGACTGTTTTTGTGTCGAGGCTAAGTAGCAAACTGTGCTCTGTGAAAATATCACCTGGAGTCAGTAGTGCGTCATGCTGTAATACACTTCACCTGTTGACAGGCCGAGGATGAGCGCGGTTATTAACAATGGGCTTCAGTTGCTAGGCTGAATGCTGCTGCATTTGTATGAGTGTTTACACAAAGTGTGTGAATTTCAAGAAAAAAACGGCCTCGTCCAAGTTATGACCACCTGCCTAATATTGCGTAGGCCCCCAATTTTGCCACGATAACAGAAAGGTGTCAGAAGTTACAGGCCATTACTATCAGAACCAGCATTAACCTTCTCATCAATTTGATCTACACCAGCGATTCTATTGGATCAAACTACACGGGCCAGCCTTCACGCCCCATGTGCATCAGTGAGTCTTGGCCACTAGAACGTTGCCAGTTCACCCGTTTCGCTTCCTTGGATCACTTTTGGTATGTCCTGATGACTACACCCTGGGAACATCCCACAAGAGCTGCAGTTTTGGAGGACCCTCAGTCCTCTAGCCATCTTGTTACAATGGTGGCTGGAAGTGGTTTGGAATATATTAGGCAGCAAGTGAACCTTTTTTCCTGAAGTCGGCATAGAAGGATTTGTGTGACTTTGACAAGAGCCAAATTGTGATGGCTAGAAGACTGAATCAGAACAACGGCAAAACCGCAGCTCTTGTGAAGTGAAGGCTGGCGCGTGTGGTCCGATCTGCCAGTGTAGATCAAGTTGATGATCTGATGGGTGTCAGAACAGACAGGTCATACTGTTATGGTGACAAAATGGGGGGGACCTATTGAATATTAGGCAGGTAGTCCTAGTGTTGTGTATGATCAGTGTACATGTGAGCAGTTGAGAGTTAAGGGCCTTGCCTAAGGGCCCAGCGATGGTGAGGGAACATGTTCACACCCGCCATAATAGGTTTTCACAAAGTATCAGATGGTTTCCTCATTCATTCCTTGCTGATGCGAAGGCTTTAGGTATAATATACAGGCTGGGCCATGGAAAAGTAATACCGGTGTATTGGAGCCAGGCAACTTTTCTGTGGCCCGTTCTGTGTTTTTAACTCATGATTTAAGCGACCGCACTACATAATGCCAGATCTGAAGAAAAAAATGTTCACAATATGAATAAATATCACGTTGGAATGTCACTGCTTCATTTCGTACACCATCTCAGTAACCTGAACTGATCTACAGCGAGTGTTTACTTCCATCACCTTCCAAATACTGAGCCGTCCTTCTTCTCGCCTCACCTGTTACAGGTGCTGTCTATTCTGGAAAAGTCTAAAACCACACACTTATGAAGTGCTTTGAGCTCAGCGCAACTCGCCACCAGTCCGTGTTTTGTGTTTGTCTTTGTTAAACCTCAGACGCAGCCGGAGGTTAATCATCGTCTCGCTTGAAGACGCTGGAATTCGCAGCACACAGGATTGCGCGCGATCAGCGGCGCTAATTAACCCCAGCGTCGCAGTGTTTCTGCACTGACTCAGACCTGGAGTTCCCCCTTGTTTTATTACTGCATTGGACCGTTTTTGAGCATGCTCACTGCCAATGGTGTGCCATGAGACGTGTCTGTGTGTGTGTTTTTTTGGTTTTATGAGGAAGTAGTGTCTGGTCTCTGTGGATGTAACATGCCTTTGTCTCTCTGTGTCTCTCTCTCTTGCAGTCTGAGCGAGAGCTTTTTCATGGTGAAGGGAGCTGCGTTGTTCCTGCAGCAGGGCAGCAGTGCGCAGGGTCAGAGGACTCACTCCCATCACAAACATGCAGGTGAGCGCACACACACACACACACACACACACACACACACGCACACACACGCACGCTGGCGAGCTCGTGCACTGATTTCCTTTTGTTCATGGGAAGTTCGACTCGCAAACTCCGTCAGCCAATCGGATTGAAGCGTTCGGCCTGAACGCTAACAAAAGACCGCTGTAGATAATGAAAGACATGACGGCGTGTCAGAGTGGGTAGATGCAGCCTGGTGAAGATGAAATGCAGTTATTATTGTTTCCACCTGAAAGTGAATTTTTTTCAACAATTTGCCGATGTTTCTGCTTTCAGAGACCACTTAGTCCGTGTTGTCACTTACATTCTAGCAGCTGGAAACACTCGTTCACTCATCTTCCTCTCTTTAGTGTCTCCCCCCAGAAAGAAAACTTGTTTTGTTAACTTTTCACTGAAGCTGTAACTCGCAGATAGACTATCGACTGATCTTGATTTTAAGGCACCACTGTTTTTTAATTTGATTTCATAGCACTAACGTGGCGGCACGGTGCTTCAGTGGTTAGCACTGTCGCATTGCCCGTCCAGGGTTCGGGTTCGATTCCCGTCTCCGTGTGCATGGAGTTTGCATGTTCTCCCCATGCTTGGTGGGTTTCCTCCGGGTTCTCCGGTTTCCTCCCACAGTCCGAGGACCTGCGGATTAGGCTAACTGCCGTTCACAAATCGCCTGTAGCGTGTGAATGAGTGTGTGTGTGTCCTGCGATGGATTGGCATCCTCTCCAGGGTGTACCCCGCCTCCTGCCCTAACCCTGCGTTCACACCGAACGCGGCGAGAGTGTCAAAGGACGCTCTCGCCGCGCTTCGCTGCTCGCCGCCGCTCTGACGTAGACCGAATGCCTTTCTTGTATTTAAAGGGGCCGCAAAGCAATCAAGCTTGTTGATCTTGTGGAGACTGACCAAAATGTGGAAGATAACAAGAAATTGATTCATAGAAAGAACTGTATTGTAGAAATAAACAAATTATAAGCCATTCGTATAGTGTGGCTTCTGTTCATTGTGAATTGCTAGTCTAATTTAATATATATATATTTTTATTATATTATTTTTCTTATTATAACATTAGAATCACTTACTAGACTTTGTTTTTAATTAAAATAACATTAATAATTAATAAACACCCGCTATCGCAATAATCAACCTCTCCTCCATTTCGCTTGGGAACTAATGTCGCCGGAACAAAAGTTACAGGACTGCATCGCGCGGAATCCTCCCAAGCGGAGGACCTCCATTTTTATTGGTTGCCGCTCAACCGCGTCATAGCTCATTACCCTAAACTTGAGCTGATTTCAACTCTCTTCGCCGCTCTCGCCGCCCCTCGCCGCCGGTTCCCATTGAAAATGAATGACTTCCGGCGTCTTTGACGCTCTCACCGCGTTCGGTGTGAACGCAGGATTAAGTCAAGTCAAGTCAATTTTATTTATATAGCGCTTTTAACAATTGACATTGTCGCAAAGCAGCTTTACACAATAAAAATAATAGTCTCCTGGGATAGGCTCCAGGCCCCCCGCGACCCTGAATACAGGATTAAGCGGTATAGACGATGAGTGCGTGCTTGAGACGTAAACGTTAGTGCTCGCTCAGTGTTATTTCCTAAAGATTTTAAAGTATTTGAACTACTGAGAGGTGAAATGTTGTGTAACTTGATGTGTTCTGGTCCTCTCTCCAGTCCAGTGTGTGACCGTATCACACTAACCTCCTATGAAGTCAAAAGAAGATGTTGTAATACTCTTGCAAAACCCGAGTATTTGGAAGATGTTTCTATTTTCTGGAAAAGCTGCAGTATAATTTAAAGGAAGTTACATTTTCTATCACTAAAAAAAGCATTTTAAATTGAAAACTGACCAACAAATGATGGATTAAATCACACATCCCTAAAGATAACTGTACTGAAGACGGTCCTGAAGAAAAAATCTATTTAGCACTTCAGAACCGAGAATTCCACAGTAATGGAGTCTGATATAATACATAATATTAATAATGATAATACATTCTTATTGTTTGTTTGTTTATTTGTTTTGTTCTTGACTGCGATTCAGATTGGCTCAGATTAGCTTCAGAGCCCACACACACACACCACACACACACACCACACATATATATACATCTATTTAGACACACTTGCAATTAGACTGAAAATAGCCGCTTGGACTGGACTATGAGAACGGAACCGAGGATGATTCAGTCGCGGGAAAAAAACACCATTTATTGCATGTTTTGAGCTCTGTGTTTGTAATTATTTTTTGTCGATTTATTTATTCATTTATTATTTTTTTTTTTTTGTATTGAATGAAAACGCTTCTGTATCTTGACACGCATGCGGAGGCACTGGAGCTGGTCTGCGCTTCTCATTAAACCTGTTCTCTAAGCCGCTCATGATGCCGGCGTTCTCAGGAAAAGTGAATCTGAACGTTAATCTTTTGCAGCGTGTTTGTTTCTCTCAGCCCATGTGTCTGCTCTGATTGCGTAACCGCTTTCCCTTTCGATCCTGTACAGATAACCTTGTGTGTGTGTGTGTGTGTGTGTGTGTGTGTGTGTGTGTGTGTGTGTGTGTGTGTGTGTGTGTGTGTGTGCGCGTGCGGGTCCTGAGGGTGTGTTAGAGCGGCAGATGCTGCACAGGACCCGTGTAGGTGTGACACGCAGGTTAAGCACGTCCACTATAAGCGGTGTGTGTGTGTGTGTGTGTGTGTGTGTGTGTGTGTGTGTGTGTGTGGATTAGCGGTTTAGTGCGGCGTACACGAGGAGACGCGGGTCGAGTGCTTCTGTTCTGTGTGCTGAGAGAGCTTTTGGTCATGGGAATACAGTTACTGGTTGTTTTTTTTTTTTTTTTTTCTCCCTGTACATGTCTCTCTGTGCTGTTTCTATAAAAAGCTCTGAAGTTATAACATTATGTTAAACAGTACAGTTTGTATTCTAGTCACTCCTTCGTTTCGTGAGTGCTGCTTGTTTTCCTGGAAGTCTGTAATCAATAGAGCAGAAAGCAGTCTGGGTAAATAAGCCGTCCCGCTTTTTTGGATGTCTTTCCGCGCCCTTTGTTTTTATTTTATACATATTTTACGATCCTCCTCCCGGGTCTTTTTCTCCTTTACACTGTTTACCTCGTGCGTACCGTACCTGTCGCACCGCTATGCGCATCTCCAGCGTTTCAGGTCTCTTTGAATCTGTGTCCGTTCCACTCGAGATCCCGGGACAGGAACGATGTACTCGGTTCTATTTTCAGAGACGCAGAGTGAGAAACGGGGACCGGGACATGAGGGGTAGTGAGAGGGAGATAGTATGTGGCATGTGTCCGTTGTGACTGTGATTAAAAGTGTTCAGACGTGATGAACTTTAATCTGAACACCTGTCGATCACGTGGCAGCGGCGGAGTGTCCAAAATCACGGAGACAAGACGCAAACGTTTGAGTTAACGATCTCTCTGACTTTAACCCCGGCAGGTTGTCAGTGCCAGATGGATTTTTAGCTTTTAAGCTGCTGATCTCAAGAGTTTATACAGAATGGTGGACCTGAGTTTTTAAGTCAAGCACACCTTTTACATACTGACCTACCTGTCGAACCTGTGTCAGCCCCCGCCCCCCCCAACAAAAGTAACGCATCATAGCTCATTTTCTGCTGCATGACGGGATCAGGTTTAACCCTAAATCTTATGCGAATCAATAGATCATAATTGAAAATTGTCAAGCAGAGCCACTACTGTATATAATGAACTACATTCACTTTCAAATGCACTTATTGTACAGATTGCAGCGTGCACATTACGCAGCAGCCCTGCGTGCAATACTCACATAAGTCATAATAATACTCACATCATAAAAATAGGGAAATGTATGTGAATATTTAAAGTGATGTTCAAATATTTCCATCAGGTTTAATCATGCACCCAAAACAATGCATCACTCTTGTTAATAACTCATCTTAATGTTCATAAGAACACTAACAAGCTTAAATAAAATGCATGGCAGGAGATGTGGACCAAAGAGACGGACAGAGAATGACGCTACAGGCTACAGGCAAATAATAATTAACCCCACTGTCCCCCTTTTGCGGTGAAAACAGCCTTGACCCATCGAGGTGTGGACTCCAATAGACCTTTGAAGTCGTGCTGCGGTTTCTAACTCCCAGCCGTCAATAGTACATCCATTAAGTCCTGCAAGTTGTGAGGATCAAGCTTGTTTGTCCAGCACGTCCCACAGATACTCAGTCAGATTTGGAGGATTATAAGGTGAGGCCGGGTCGACATCTCAAACTTTTTGTGTTCCTCAAACCATTCTTGAACCGTGTCAGGGTCACTTGGTACTTGTAATTAGTAGCAGGAATGTTCAGCGTTATCCCACACTGCCTATGTCCTACCTTGCCTTCTTCCCATAGCTCATCTGGGTGCCATCTCTTCTCCAGGCAAGTGTTGGGCATGCAACTGTGCCAGATTCACCAGACCAGGCGACCTTCTTCCATTGCTCCGTGGTCCAGTTCTGATGCACACATTGCAATTTTGGTGGTGGAAACGGGTCAGCATGGGCACCTTGACCCGTCTGCAACTCCACAGCCCCATACACAACAAACTGTGCTTCAACACTTACAATAACTCTTCTATTGGACCGGCCAACACAGGGCAGCCTGCACTACCCCCCCCCCCCCGTGCATCAGTGAGCCTTTGCTGTCCATGGCGGCTTTCCCTCCTTGGATCCTTTTTAGATCCTGACCACCGTAGACCAGGAACGTCCCACAAGAGCTTCAGTTTTGGAATTGCCCCGACCCAGTCATCTTGCCATCACCGTTTGGCTGTCGTCAAAGTCACTCGTGCTTTCCCATTTTTCCTGCTTCCAGCACAAACTTTGGGGACAAAATGTTCACTTCCTGTTTAATGCATCGCTCCCATTTCCAGGTGCCACTGTAATAAGATAATCAATGTTATTCACTTCACTTATCAGAAGTCATAGTATTATGGCTGGTCGGAGTAAACGTGGAGCCTAAATCCAGTGCTTACCCACGATAACGGGAATGGTGCACGGTATCTCTGCACAAACTTCAAGTTATGGTAATCTATATAATCGCTCTTCACAAGCATGGTGATCAGGAACGCATCTCGGTGTGGACGGAACGTTGAATCTTTTCAGCCGGATGAGTTACCAAAAGACCAGATCAGGTTCCACTCCTGTCAGCCAACAACAGGAATCTGATGCTGTCATGGGTACGGACTCGGCCAAACCGGACAGACGATAATTGAAAGAAATCAACCGTATCAAGCTGTATAAGTTGCAGCACCTGTCAGAAGGTGTACAAGAAGTTTTGACTTAATAGCCAAGCTTTTATAAATTATAGGAAGTGATGCCGTTGTGAACGATAATTATGGTAGCTCTTTTATTCCCGTTTGTTTGTATTATAATTATCTCTTAACAAAACTACTGGAGGTAGGAACCGGCGTGACGGGTTGAGCTGCATGACTTAAGTTTGTGATGTCTGAACTCCTAATCAAAGTGACGTATGAAGTGATGACTGTCATGCCTTCAATGCGTTTAATGGGGAAGCTTTTCTCGGCTCCCAGGTTGTCCCAGCTTTCTGGTGTTCTAGCTGTCATAGCGTAGTTTCCACATTAGACCCAGCAGTTAGGCCCTGAAACTGAATCGTCACAAGATTTCCTCTTTTTTGTTCCTGAACGCGTCATCTGGTCACATGCTCTTTTGCCCTGATCCAAGGTCAGTTTAGTTGTTCCTCTTATCAAGGTTAAAGGTCAGGGAGAATCAAGCTAATGCTCGATCAGCAGAAAAGCACCTTTGATCCAGGTGGAAGGTGGAAAGTTTGCTTCTGTTTAGCTTTTCTAGACCTGGAACAGCAAATCAAATGTCCTGTTGTAAAGGTCAAATCTTTCGCTGAAAAGGTTTGATGAATGGACGACTTCAGAGTGTGCACAGGGAGAAGTGATGGATGATTACGTCCTTAGGCGTACACGATACGTGACTTAAAAGAAAAGAAAATGCAAGAACCAAGTTTAGATGTGCATTCCTACTTGGACGTTTAGCCAAACCTGCAACCTTTCCACTTCCTTAAATCCTGGTCCCATTCAGACACAGGTCTTTGTCGCTGTCCTTTTTCTCAGACGGACGTTCTCACCATGCCGACCGTAGCAGCGTGACTCACTGCTGCAATGATGGATCATCGCTCTGGTAACCTGAAGCGTTGCCAGAAAAACAGAAAGCAGGAACAACAGCCGCAGAGGCCGAGTGTAAAACAACATCTGATCGAGACCCAAACTGCTAATTAACGCCGACGGTGGTTTAGATTTACGAGCTTGTCTGGCTGCCATCTCTCACTCTCTGTACCCTTCCAGTCCTCCCTTTCTCCCTCTCTCTCTCTCTCTCTCTCTCTCTCTCTCTCTCTCTCTCTCTGCCACATGATTTTCAGATCTGTGTAGATCAGGGCCATGTCATACAACCGCAGCATTCAAACAAACGTTTAAAAAAAAATAAAAAATAAAAAACTTCTAAAGAGGTTGTTTTGCACATCAGGTTGTGTTTGGAGGCAAGGTCATGGTGGATTTAGTTTTATGTTGTTTTTTAACCTCTTAGCAGGCTAGTTTTGAACTCTCTACAACCTCGAGATGAGAGAACCGAGGTACGAGTTCACATTCTGGACTGAAAAGAGTTTGGTAATTTGTGTCAAAACTCTTCATGCTAAGGTTCAAAAGGTTAAAAGAGTCTAAGGTTACTTTTAGAAAAGAAGAGAACTGAATACGCTCTGATGAGAGAGAGAGAGAAAGAGAGCGAGAGAGAGAGACATGCACAACAAGACAGAAAAGAGAAATATTTCAGTGCAGGACTCGTAGTTAGTGATCCTAACCAATAAGAACTGATAAACCCAACACTCAACGGCATGTTTTTGTATTTGAAACTTTCATACAGTAACTTTCATAACAAATTATGGTAGTGACAAAAACTTCAATGTAAAGTAAAATATTTTAAACATTTACATGAATTTCAGATGTTTCACTTATTATTTTTAACTTGTCACTTTCGTATGTGGTCCTAAATTGGATAAATATCCTATACATGGTCATGTGACTTGACCACCTTCTGGATCTCAACTAATACAGCCAATTATCTTGCCGTCCCCCTTTTTTTTCTTTTGCCACAATCGCATTCATTTTTTGAAATAAATGAGCTTTTAATGAACACAATGAGCTCATGATGTTTTAACCTATATGGTGCAAGAGAAGACGAATCGATCTGTGCATGTGTGCCGTCTCAGAGGACAACCGCATGTATGTTAAAGTCAGATAAAAGTCACTTTTAATTATGAACATGAACCATCACGACATGCAAATACGATCTGATCAAAAATCGGAATTGTGCAAATTGGCTATTGTCGAAAAAAAAAGAAATTATCCAATCCTTTTGACCCACAAGAATGATAAATTTATCAGCCTTGTGGTTTAAGAGAAACTCACCTGTCAGCCAATCAGAAGTGAGTGTTGTGTTTCCCTGGCTGCGGTGTAACTGTATTTATTTACTATATAGTAAGTCCCCTAAGCCTGTCCAGGGTGTAACCCGCCCCGTGCCCTAAGTCTCCTGGGATAGGCTTCACGCCCCCACGACCCTGAATACAGGATAAAGCGGTATAGGCGGTGAGTAAGTCCCCTACATACGAACATTCGAGTTAAGAACTTTCAAAGATATGAACATGCATTCACTCATGTTCAACTGCGGAAGTTAGATGACTTGTCCGGAGTACATTGTCACGTGCGTGCAGCATGCTCCCTTTGCAACTGCTGTACAAGCCCAGGATGTCCGGAAGCAAGCGTAAACGCAGCAGTGATGAAGCTGGTGCTGCTGTGAATTGTCCAAGTCAAGCAATAATGATAGAGTCAAAAGTGAAAATAATTGACAAAATGAAGTGAGATGAAAAGATGGCCGACATTCCGCATTCTTTTAACATGAATCGTTTAACCATCGGTGCGATTCTAAAGAACAAGGACAAGATCATGGAACATGTTAGTTTCATACTTTGTATAGCCAGTTGTGTTAGTATTCTAGTACATGGACAGTGTGTGTTGGACCTACGATCAAATTGGACTTACGAAACTTATTTGAATGTTGGGAACTTACTGTACATGTTTATACATCTTGTACTTAGAGAAGCTTAACTGTGTCTGTGGACTTTTCACGTTACATTTCTCTGTGTGTGTGCGTACTTGGCTTTACATACTTGTGAGGACCAGGGGTTAGTTTTAAAGCAAACATAAGGCTCAGGTTCTCAGAGCTGTCGTAATCTACATGAAGTTCGAACATGTACGCGGATGGATGCTGCGCAGAGTGCCCTGAGCGCCGGCTGGCTCCGTCCCGTCCTCCTCACTCATCGAGACGTGAATCATTCGTTCCTCCCCATTCCAGTTGCTCCTCACCTCCATAAATCTCGCTGTGTTTTTTATTGCCATTATGCTTGCGTTGATTTAACACATGCAGTATGTCATGGTATCGAGCGGCGCTGGTTTATTAAAAACCCGGGTCATCGGGGTTGTGTTTTAACAGCGTCTGTTCCATCTTTCAATAGGAGATTTACCTCAGCACCTACAGGTGATGATCAACATTCTTCGCTCAGAGGACCGAATCAAACTGGTGAGCAAGCACACTATTACACACACAGTGTTTCTACGTGACACACTTTTCCCCTGATGCCTCTTGAAGCATTTGTGTGTAGACGGTCAGTGTTTGTAAGTTAGTTTGTTAGTTGCACGGCAGTCTCTTTTTCCTCGTATTTCAGTATTAACGAGGACCAGACACAATCCTGTTTCGTAAGGACATTTTCGAGCGCCACTTAAACACTTTTTTCAATGATGAGTATAATTAGATTACATTTCAGCACAGCATTAAAAAAACAGATGTTAACCATAGACACACACACACACACACACACAACACGTACATATTACTGACATACTTAAAGCATGACTACATTCTGTACACAGTGACATAATGCCATGTGAAGGCATTACTCCATCCTGGAATGTGAATGCGTGTATGTGGATGTCACGCTCATGAAATTAAAATGATACATGTCATGATACATTATGTTTTCTTTAAATCAGATGGAAAATTGATAAACATACAGTACCACCTACATTCATTACTGGTTTTACAAATGACTGTTTTTTTGTAAATGTTCAAACCATGTCCAAATAATTGATGTCATTGCCTCCATTACAGAACTATATACCTACAAGCCCCTCATTTTTCAGTTCGGCCGATGCCTGTTCTGTGGTAGCATGTTAGAGTGGGTTTCGCTCCTGTGTGATTTTTTTTTTCTGTTAAACACAGTGCTACCGCAACCATTTTGATGCAAATTACTTACCCAAAAATAATATTTTATGGTGAAATACATTAAAATTTATCCACACTTTACTTATATTAAAACATCCCATCAACTTTTTCTGTTCATCGCGAGCAAAAATGGATGCCTCACTTGTGATTTACACGAAAGAAGAGCAGCGTGCTGTGGGTCTGAGGGTGTACCTGGTGCCGAAACAACTCACAGAAGAGCATACACATAAGGATAGAGCATACACATTTGGATGTCTGCAAAAAAAAATTTCACTAATACTCTAAGGAAGATGAAAGAGAGTTTCTTAAAGAGAATCATTACTGGTGATGAGACACGGATTCATCATTACGAGCGTGAGAGTAAACAGTAGGTTCTGGAACAGAAACATCTTCAATCGCAGATCAAGAAAAGGTTCAAGTGTCAACCCTCAACTGGATAATTAATTAAACCTTAAAGTTTTCTAAGATTCTCAAAAGTCATTATTGGAACATTATCAGGAAAATCGGTCAACAGTCAACATTGCTCGTTACAGTGAGACGCTTATTGAAGAGCCGAAGCCGAAACTTTGGAGGACCGCTATCCAAGGGCGTTGTGATCTTGCATGATGATGCACGTCCGCACACTTCTGTCGCCACTCTGCAAAAACTTCATTTCAAGGTGTTAAAGCGTCCTCCCCATAGTCCTGATCTCGCTCCATTAGACATTTCACATGTTCGGTCCCCTGAAAGCAGCCGTACAAGGGCGAAGATTTACTTCTGATGAAGAAGTGAAGACAGCGGCGCATTTGTGGATCACATCTCAGCCCAAAACATGTTTTAAAGAGGGAATACGAAAGCTTGTTGACAGATGAACAAAGTGTTCTGAAAAGCAATGACATTATGTCGAAAAATTATGTATTTGTCTTTTCTAAAAGTTAATTAAAAGGAATTCTACAGCCATTTTTGACCGTTGAGAATTTTTGACTCCTACGCTCTGAAACGTTGATCGATGACTGAGAAAAGAAATCTGCAATAATAAAAACTGTAGTATTGTGGGGTGACAAATGAAACCTAGTGAACATAAGACTTGGTGTAGACCATAATGGGATTGTCTTTTCCTGGTCAGCATTGCTGTTTAGGTTTTATACTGATTTCAATATTTAACTTCTATAAGGTACCCGATCGACTGTTTTGCAAAAAACAGACAGGCGTATGTCACTCCATTGAGCATAAACCCCCACAAAACTTGTATCATAAGGGACGAACGCGTCTCCAGAGTGCTCTGAAAAAATTCTTCTGAGGAAAAAAATACACTGTTTCTGAGTTATAAGGATTGTTTGGGACTCGGGCCAAACCCGATGTCTCCCGTGGCCCTAGCTCACTCATCCTTTTGTCTGAGTGGAAATCAAACACATCTTGCCGGACACCATGACGATCTCTAATACATTGAGAAATAATGTTGATCAAAAGTAATTAATCCCACCAAAACCCGCTTCATTGAAAAGCAACAGGGTCGCTGTACTGTACTGACGATGAGTCAGCAAAAAAACCTCTCTCTGATTCTCCCTCTCTGATCGTCGCTCAGTTTCGCACACGCCCCCACAAAACATAGAGCGAAACGTTCAGCCGGGTCTCCCGCAGGCCGCAGAGAGAAACGCTCGAACCGTTTGGGAGTTATAAGTGTTCGTTTGGAGCGAAACAACTCCTGACACGAAGCGGAAATCCTCTCCGGATAACACTCCGACTATTTTCAGGCGATTCCGCCTAAATTTAAACTGTATTTGAATCGCTCTTATGACCGCGGGATCTGGACTAAAGACAAGAAACTTGACTTCCCACAAAAGTCAAGCCTTCTCTCTCAGAGAAGCAAAATGACAAAACTGTAGCACTAACGGTTCCCGAGATAGAACCAGAGGACCGCATTCCCGTGCAAGTCAGTGGGAGAGTTGAGCTGAAGCGTTACATGTTGTCTGTGTCTGTGATAGAGCTACGCAGAAAGGACCGGCCATAAACACGTGACCTCATTCTGTCATTGTAAACAAGCTCCTCCACCTCAGACAAACATTTTATTCTAACTGTTTAGCATTTTTTTAAATATCTGGTTATTTTTAATTCACATTTACAAAATTTGTTAGCTGGAAAACGACGGATGTTGGATATTTTTATAGCAGTTATTATCTATAATAATATCCTGAATAAGTCTGCATGAGAGCAGACTTATTCACACTTTATTCTTGAGCCGTTTATTGTTGTTAATGTATTTAATTCTCCTAGTTTGAATTGCGTGTAATTAATCAAGATCACATCATTCATTATACAGATATTGCTAATGGAATGTTTGCTGTCTACTGACATAAGTGACTGGTTCTCATAATCAGTATGACGTGTGTGTGTGTGTGTGTGTGTGTGTGTGTGTGTGTGTGTGTGTGTGTGTGTGTGTGTGTGTGTGTGTGTGTGTGTGTGTGTGTGTGTGTGTGTGTGTGTGTGTGTGTGTGTGGGCCAGGCGGTTCGGTTGGAGAGTGCTTGGTCAGATCGTGTGCGGTACATGGTGGTGGTTTACACAAGCGGCAGGCAGGACACGGAGGAAAATATACTGTTGGGCATGGATTTCAACAATAAAGACAGGTGAGTGTGCGCGCACGCACACACACACACAAAAGGGCCTCGATGCAAAGTTTCATTGTGCCCTATAAATACACAACTTCTCTCTCTCTCACACACACACACACACACACACACACACACACACACACACACACACACACACACACACACACACACACACACGGGTGTCGTCACTCACTTGAGAACCTGCCTGTCTTCTGCAACCCATCTGCGAGCTCACACACACTGCCTGATCACATCGTCCTGTCTTACAGCCACAGTGCTGCAGGAGGGTTTGCGTCTATGCTGCAGCAGCATCGGAGACAGAATATTAAAAGAATTTCTGCTCCTTGTGGAACTACAAAATTGGAATAAGGACCAAAATATCTGCAATTTGACTGACCATACTGTATGTCTTCTTACATGTGCCCCTTTTTATATTTGTTCACATTTTCCATGTATACTTTGCTGAAGAAAAAAAAAACAAGTGCTTTTCATTTTTGAAACGTCCCCCTAGGATTACACTGAAAACATGCACTGATGGCAAGTATGGAGACAATCCGGGACAAGATGATGCATGAATTCTTAAGCTCAACTTTGACCCTGGCTTTAGGGACCAAATCCATGGCCTACCCCCAGTGCTAGATAAGAACAAGGCAGAAGCAAGATTAGCACAGCATAGTTTTTTCCTTAACTAACACAAATTCCAGACTCGCTAGCGAAACCGAGACGTGATAAATAAACAGCTTTACCGTCACTAGCAAGCCGATCATCGCAATCTCTCTTAGATCGCAGTAGCTCAGTGGAGGTGAAGCTCGGTAGCGATGAACCTGGTGTGTTCGAGTGAGGTTCAGACCACCCGTGCTTTACTACACCGCATTCGTCTCTGTGGTTACGCACAGTCCTCATATCCGACTACACTCGGAAGCTCTGAGTCAGTGCGACGAACCACTCGATCTGATGATGTTAACAGCTGCAATAACAGATCAGTAGCGAGACTTTACGTGATTCATTTCAGCTGAATTTATGAAGATTCAACTGAAGAGAATCATGATAGAGAAGTGTGTGTATATATATATATAGTGCTTGGGCCCTAATTATATACACATGTATATACTGTACATTATATACACATGAGTGTGTGTGTGTGTATATCCCAAGCACTATAGGGTGTGCAAGACCCTCTTGTTTCCCTAAGGATTTTGTTTCCCCACCCTTTTGGGCACCAGGGTGGAGTTGGCGCAGGGTGCTTGGGCCCGCTCATCGTTGCTTGCAGCTATATTCTACCACATTGTAATTTCTCTCAAGTTATGAATTGCTAAAAATTACTTGCATATGAAGCATGCTTTTTGTCTTAGAAGTGTTTTGCATTTAAAGCATTTTAATGGGTGAATAAATAAATAAATATAGTCGATTAGCCAAGACATTTTTGATGTTTACATCATTTGGTTTTCACTGGAGCTACAAAGCTAGCACAATTACCACAGCTTTCTGTAAAACTGATGTAATATGTATAAATGAAAAACTTTTATTTTACCAAAACTTTAAGCTCTACCCTCTTCAGATTCTAACTTAATATACATGCCAGTTTTCTTTTAAAAAAAAATTAAATCACAGTTTTTGACAAATGAACATATTGCACATCTTTTGCACAGATTGTCTGAATGTGAAAAAAACAAATGTGAATAATGGCACACTCACTTCAAACAGGTGTGTCAAGTTGCTCAGTGTCAAACAGATTTGCGTGTGTGGTTTCTGACGGCGTATGACACACCGATCTATAAAAAAGGACAAAAGGGCGTCACAGAGATAAATACAGAGCGAGAGCTGAATCACTTTCAGCAAACTCAGTAGGAGGCGGGGCTTAAAGCTGGACATGCAAATGTAAATTTCATCTTCGAGTCAGTGACACCCAAAGGGATGATATGATTGAATATGGGGGATGTTCAAGTCAAACCAGGACTTTTGATGAGAATGCAAACACTCTCTTTTATTTCTCTATATAATCCCCTGCTACACTAATGCATTTACTGTATCCCAGAGTTTCACTAGTGCATCATGGTAGAACGTTTTCTCAGTACGCCGAAGCCACGATCGGACTGCCCGCTTCATGGCTGAAACGCAGACCTCCCGGGAACCCTTTTAATGGTCCCAGCATGTGGAAATGGCTTGTAGCGGGGTCAGGACTGTACAGGGGGTGTGACGATAACACCCAGCTGAGTTCCTGAAATGTGCAGGTGGTGCTGGTGAATGACGGTGTGTACCGTTCCCACAGACAGATGGAGATTTTCTCGGATCAGGCGTTCCACTTGTGGGCTCTGGGCCACCCCAGCCAGGATCGTCATTCTTTAAAAAGTTTTCACCGTTTTACTTCAGTTAAGTGTCTCATTACCGTACTTGCTTGCTTGAGCTTTTGCAAATATCCCTCAATTTTACGCCTTCTTTCACAAGAAATTTCATCAGTCCTGGTTTGACTTGAACGCCCTCGTATAATGTAATAGAATAGAATCAAATATCTCATTTCATACATCATATTTCACAGTTGGGAAGTCAGGTTTAGAAGTGGCGTAATTTCACTTCTTCTCTGAACCTGCTGTTTCAGTACTTACAGTATGTAAATGAGCTACTCCTGAGCCACGCCCTGCCAGAGAACAGCAGAGCTGAGCAACAAGTTAGAGGGGGGGCTCTTCTTATGACGTCATATGAGGGAGAAATCTAATTGGCTTGTTTAAGTCCTGAACAATTCTCAAATGGAAAAAGGAAAAAAAAAATTTTTTTTTTCTCCCTCTTGTTTTTTGTAAATGCAGACCCATCAGGATGTCTCCCGATGGCTACAAAGTGATTTTTTCACAGGAGTTTCTATTTAAACATCACAAATGATGGCGAAATGTGTTCACTTAGGATTTCTGCAGAGTAACTGGGTAACATTTTTTTTTTGTCCCTACAGTAAAAGCTGCTCTATAGGGATGGTCCTGCCTCTTTGGAGCGACACAAAGATCCATTTGGACGGCGACGGGTGAGTGCAACCTCCCCTACTGGTCAAAGCACGCAAACACAGTCTCATGCAGCTGTGTGAAGATTGTGGAGTTTATCAACGAATGTGAGAAAGCTTTTGCAACAATCAGTAGTTCTGCGGTGTGAAGTTCCTGCACCAGCAGTGCTCATGTGTGGTTTATTTGTAGCGACATCCGTGACGTCTCAGTGGTTTTGAAGCAAAGTAAGGAACTGGTGTTTAAGAAGGATATTCGAATTATGGCTTTATAACATTTACATAATGTTTATAATCTCCGAGTCTGTGTAATCATTCTATTAGTTTCTCATTCCAGGGAAATGAAACTGATTTATTAGGTTTGGGGTTGAAGTCGTACGTACGTTATCATTATAGCTCACACATTCTTAATGTTGTAGTATTTTAGACGAACATTCAGTAGTTATTTAATGCGTGATCAGTTTTTCTTAGTGGCTACAGTATATTATGAAACATTTAGGGGGATAGAAAGATAAGTAGATCAAAAACATGTATTTAAATTGCCGTAACTGTCTGAGTGATTTGCTAGGACGACCTCTGTTGACCTTTTGCGTTCCCATCCGTAGGGGGTTCAGCGTGACAACGGCGGGACGCACACACATCTTTAAGCCCGTGTCGGTTCAGGCCATGTGGTAAGTGTTTATCCCTGTAAGGAATTTTTTTTCAATAGTTCAGAAGGTGCTGTTTTAAGGAATGATGTAATACAAACTTATGAATGTATTTTTAGATCAGGAAGGCAGGAACAGATTTTATATTACTGTAAATATGTTAAAGTACGATCACCTGAACATTTGCGCGCTGGTCTTACTAGATAAACTTTTTTTTCTGCACACAGTCCTACTGATTTGAATAAAAAACTGAAAGGTGATAGCTCATGACACAGCAGCATTGTTGTCCTGAGAAGCTCTGGTTTCATGTTCGAGGCCAGAGCGTGAATACCTCGTTTCATTGCGACGGAAAGAGGAAGCGATAACGCTGGGTAAGCGTGTGCGCGCGCCCTCGGCCCGGCCGGCTCATACAGAAGGCCTTGTTCAGGTTAGCGCCATTCCTGAGCACACGCTACTCGTGCACACTGTCGATGAGACGCGCTGGGAGATTTGCCAAACTCGGCCGTTGGCTGCCACCTGTTGGTGGACTGGTGGAATTGATGCTGCTGACTGACGAGGATGTTTTGTATGCGCTTCACGTCATCCTGCGAGTTTCTGCCCGATGGAACGGAATAGAGGAGACTTCTCTCCCTAGTGCTTTACAGACAGTCTGTTTACCATGGTCGTCTGAGCCAGCTGGAGGATTCTCAACTGCGTTTCCTGTATGCGTCTTATCATCTTATTACCATCAGTCAGTTTAGTGGAAGTCAGCGACAGCATTCAGGGAGAGTGTCAGAAAATCCAGAATCTCAGAATGTGAGGGCTGCACCAGCGCTCATCTAAAAGCCACCAGTGGGAGGAATGCAGGGGACAAAATGTAAACAAAACATTCTACTGGACTGAAAACATTGAGCCTTCGTTCGCATTTCCATCAATTCAGATTTTTTTTTTTACCCCAATGTCGAACTAATCTGATTTTTATGGCTGTCTGAACGCACAATTGTGATGATGTTTCAGATCAGACCTGAGTCACTTTTATATGTGGTCCTAGATTGGGTACATACTGTATCTGATACACAGTCATGTGACCTGAGAACAGGCAGATTGGAATTTGTGTGCCTTTTTGCCACTGCGTGTGTGTAGATCGCTCACTGGGGATTTGATAGCGATGCTAAAACAGATCAAACGAGGCATCTGGCTTTATTCCTTATTCAGATTTTTTTTTTTCTTGCCAAGATGTGTTGACGCCGTATCAGAGGACAGATGCGTCCACATTAGAATCAGATAAAAGTCACTTGTAGTTATGAACGTGAACCATCATGATATACAGAACCAAAATCGGAACTGACCAATGTGAACGTAATTATTGTAATCTGGTTTCTCCTCTTAATGACGACGTAAGCAGAATTTTTCTACTGAGTTTTCTACTGAGTTCTATAGAGTTCTACTGTTTGAAGCGCTTTATAGACATCGTTATCATCAACACGTTGTACGGTATACAACTCAGCCTTTTTTTAAATTCTTTTTTTTTATCCCGTGACAAGTAATGGGAGGAGTCCAGTTTCCATGTCTCACTCCTGACCTTTGGCCTGTTACCAGGTCAGCGCTGCAGGTGCTGCACAAAGCGTGCGAGGTGTCGCGGCGATATAACTACTTCCCCGGTGGAATTGCGCTCACCTGGACGGGCTACTATGAGAGCTGCATCTCCTCCGAGCAGAGCTGCATCAACGAGTGGAACGCCATGCAGGACCTGGAGACCATGCGGCCCGATTCGCCCGCCATGTTCGGAGACAAGTGAGTTCCTGACCTTCTTCTCATCTAACCTAAAAGTGTGTTTTACGCGTATCTCGGACACCTATAATAAACTGAGACGTCTGGTTAATGCTTGATGATGAATACAATTTCAGCAATGTGTGTGTCTAGACATTTCACATAACATGAAACAGGCTAGCCGAATGAGTGTGAAACTCTCAAAACAGAACCTGTATCCATTGATTTATTTATTTTTTTGATGGGAACATAGCTGCTTGGCTTGGTTTCGCGACGGATATAGTAGCTAGTGATTTTTATTTTGGCTCAAACCGGAGCTCTTCTCTGGCTTCATCTTTATCTGGTGTTCTCTCCAGGCCGACGGAGAGAGAACGAACAGAATGCCTCATCAAAACCAAACTCAGGAGCATCATGATGCTGCAGGACCTGGAGAATGTGACGTCGAAGGAGGTAAAAAAAAGAAAGAAAGAAAGAAACACACTGCCGTGTGCAGTTCTGTACCATCAGAGTCCCGAGAATAGAATGTCTAATGAAACATGAATATTTATCATTTGTTTAGCATTAAATGTACTTCTGCACTGTGTTACCTTCTGACCAATCAGAATTGAGGATTAAAAAGCAATGTGGCGTAATTAACTCTAGATGAAAAATGATGTGCTCATGATTAAAATCTCTAGCTGTTGTAGCTGTAGTTTTCACAATGTTTTATTTATTTATTTTTTATCCTGTGTTGTGTGTCAGATTCGTACTGAGCTCGAGCAGCACATGAACTGCAATCTGAAGGAGTACAAAGAGTTCATTGACAACGAGATTCTGCTGATCCTGGGTCAGATGGATAAAGCCACGCTCATATTCGACCACCTCTATCTGGTCAGTGGGGAAACATGAAGCCTTCATTAAAAGTCTTACTGAAAATCCAAAAGTAATACTAGAAATAAGAGTAATGCTGGAACTGCTGAGGTGGTTATGTAAATCCTGTGTATTTTAGGGATCTGAATGGAACGCTTCCAATCTGGAGGAGCTTCAGGAGACGGGGTGAGTTTAAGGTCACATACAGTATTATACTCGACTTTAAACAAGTTTACCATGTTAAGATGTAAATGTTTCCACAACAGGTCTGGTAATGTTCCAGCTGAAATTCAACTCGTGCATTTTTCGGGCCCCCCCCCCCTTTTTTTGGTTACACTCCTTTTCCGAATGTTCCGTTTCATTGTTTGTAGCTTTAAATGAACATCCCCTGAACACTGCCTCGAGGAAGTGCATTTTTCTAGCCAATCAGATCATATGGACAGAAAGCATCAATTGTCAGGACCATATCAAGCATTTCCGAACGAACAAAATAAGTGAAATTTATATACAAGATCAATAATTCACGATGACGTCCTCGACATTTAGTGATATTAAAGTTAAAGCAGTACTAAGTGATCAAGATGGCTAGGTTAGCCTTTTAGTTTAGTTGCTTACTGCTAATGACCAACCTAGCCCTTACTAGCCTAGGTTAGCAGTTAGCCAGTAGCCTAGCCTAGACTGGACTGAGCATTGAGTCAGGGGTGGGTCTTTTGGTATACGAGGTCAAAATAGGGGGGGGGGGAATCTCAAGTGCTTGTTTAAGACCTGGCCAAGACGAAAAAGGAAAATTCTAATTATTTAGTATCCTGAGCAGATATGGAATAAAAATCGATACATTTACACATCCTTTGTGTGCCAATTTGTGTATCGTATTAAACTTTTGAGTTATGACAACTTTTTTTTTTTTTTAAGGTAAAATGGATATCTTTCTCACTATGATGCGCATTGAGTGAACTGTTTTTGTTCTTAGGGTGGGCTATATCCTGAACGTCACACGGGAGATCGACAATTTCTTCCCGGGGACTTTTTGTTACCACAATGTGCGTGTGTACGACGAGGAGACCACGGACCTGCTGGCTCACTGGAACGACACGTACAACTTCATCGTTAAGGCTAAGTAAGACACACACGACGGACAGTTATCTATTTATTTATTTATTTAATTTCTCAAGCAGTCGCTGAGTAACTGTACTCGCTCAGAAACAGTAGTGTATGAGGATAAAATGCACAGAGAGATAAATAATGTAATCGGCTGTTCGTCTTGAAAGTTTAGCCGTACCTCCGTGGTATAATCACGTTTTAACATAGTGATGGCGTCAGTTCCTAGGAAGTTCCTATAAACTGTGTTTATTCCTAGATTACATTTATTTATTTTTTATTACACTCGACTTCTCAGGAAGAACCAGTCCAAGTGTCTGGTCCACTGTAAGATGGGTGTAAGCCGCTCGGCATCCACGGTCATAGCCTACGCCATGAAAGAGTTTGGCTGGACCCTGGAGAAAGCCTACAACTTTGTCAAACAGAAACGTAGCGTGACGCGGCCGAACGAAGGCTTCATGAGACAGCTGGCTGAATACGAAGGCATTCTGGATGCAAGGTAAGAATATTCCCCACGGAGGAGATCCTTCCTTGTTCATGGAATAATTATAACACACCACCAAGATTTCCAGCATTAGTTATTTACTAGCTAATAATAATATAAAAAAAAAAATTCAAATACTCTACAGCAAGCAACGTCACAATCGGCTGTGGCATCCGGACTCTGAATGCGATCACCCTGACTGTCAGCGTCCTGCAGCACCCTGCTGCACCGACTCCTCATCCCCAGGGGCTGGACCCTCCTGCTGCGAGGCCGCTGCCCACTCTTCACCCCTTGCCTTGGAACTCGACCCCTCTCACCCCCAGAACTACAACTACTACTTCAGACGTCTGTCAGACTCGGCCCTGGACAGCGAACCGTCGACGCCTGTGCGCATGCCGGCGCCTCTGCTGGATGTGGATCGAGTCTACATTGAGATAGAGGACGTGGAACGCGATGCCCTGCTGGATGACGAGGCATTCGAAACACCCCGCTTCGCTGCACCCGTTGGAGAGGGCACGGCGGCGCAGACTTGCACTCGTGGTGCCGAGCCTTTGGAGGAGCTGCGCCTGCGCCTGGAGTTCAGCACTGTAGAGGAGGAAGATGAGGAGGAGGCAAAGAAAGAGCAGGAGGAGATGCAGGCACTGGCCCAGGAGGGGAGAAGAGAGAGGGAAGGGGGTGCAGGGGAGGAGAGTGGCATCGATCTGGGTAACATGAATCACCTCTGCAACGAGAACTCCAACAACAACAACCACCTCCGGACACGAAACATCCTTGCTGTGAGTAAATCTTTTGATGATCCATTAATGCAATAAATATAATTTCAGTCGTAGTAGCTCTTGCACACAAGCATTGTTCTTGCCTTTTGTAGCAAATAAGCCTTTCATAATAAATTCCTTTAAGCCTTTCGTTGCGAATATCTTTAGACTGACTGCCTGTGTGCTGTTTAGCTTTTCTTCTGTAACGTTCTGTTATCTGGTCTTTTTGTACAGGAGAGTGCTCTTAAGAAACAGTCACCTAGCCCCAGATCACTGTCCAGCTCCCTTTCAACCCCGAGTACTGTCTCTAATGCCAGTGGGTGTGGCTTTGCCCCCTTACCCATCTCTGGTGTGCCTAGTATCTCTGTAGACGTGCCATCGTGCACCAGTGTTGGAGTCAAGGCTATCACACCCACACGACTACGTCTTTGTGGCCCAAACTGCAAATGCAACAAGTGCAGCAAGACCGCTTCAGATTCATGCAGCCCGTCAGCCATTTCACCCCCGGTGCATAAGGACAAGTCTGGAAGCCAGTCACACAAACCTGATCTTCAGCCAACAAAGGATACAGCACTGGGGCAAGGGGTCAAAGAGAACGAAAGGTCAACGGGCAAGGACAAGGCAGAAGAGAAGTCTCTGAGTTTATCCAGAGAGGGGAGCTCACAGCAGCAGCAGGAGACGTTAGACCAGCTACAGAGGTCCGGCCTGGTGAGGCGGCGAGCTGAGAGGCTGGAGAAACTGTCAGGCTTGTTCCAGGAGCGTTTCCGTGAACACGCAGGAGCTGCTGCAACACACAACTCTGCGGAGGCGCCAGAACGTCCTGCTGCTTCTTTAGACACTTCGTCTGGAATGGTCAGTACTCCAGCAGACTTCTGGACGGCAGTGCCACCTGCAGTTGAGGATTCGGGAGCACTGACGCCGGTCTATTCCCCACACGGCTCCACGCTGACGCGCAGCTCGAGCAGTGACAGCATCCGCAGCGTTCGCGGAAAGCCGGGTCTGGTTCGTCAGCGGGCACAGGAGATCGAAGCGAGGATGCGCCTGGCCGGACTCACAGTGCCTTCCCGTCTAAAACGCTCCAACTCGTTAGCCAAGCTCGGCAGCCTCACCTTCTCCACGGAGGACCTCTGCTCCTCAGCATGCTCATCCGACGCTGGCACCCTTCTTCTTCTCACGCTCTCCCCAGAGCCAGAAGTCACTTCCAGTCCAGATTGGGATCGTGCCAATCTCTGCTCTGCCACTACAGCCATGGAGCTCTTCAGTCCAGGAGCAACGGGAACATCTGAGCCCAGGAGCTGACAAAAAGAAAAAGGGGGATTTGTGCAAAATGATGATGTACTTGAACAAAGATTCTCTTCCTGAAAACCAACTTCTCTTATACGGTAGGCTTGGCCATCCGCGAATCAATACCCAGGTCGGGCGTTAGGGTTTGCAGTAAAAAGATCTCTGTAATGGGTGGATTGAACAAGGCTTTGCTGAAGTTCCTGCAACTTGTGTGCAAGGATGATGCTTAACCCAAAATTTAAAATGTAGAGTTGGGGGGAAAACAGGGTTTGCAACACAAGAAAAAAAAAAAAAAAACTGCTGTCCCAAAAGCCTTTTGTCGTGTCTGAGAGGACTGGTCATCTACAAATGGCATTAAAGGGAACGTCCGGTCAAAGAGTTGGGAATGAACAGACCTTTTAAATGCTGTGAATATAAAAAAAAATGCTACTCAAGGAAACAGGATATCCAAATATTTTGAGAAGGTTCTTGTTGGTTTAAGGCTTTTGTTGCATGGAACTGAAGCTGCAAATGTGTGATTAAAAACTACTTGTACACCGAGTGCTCTTCGGCCAAGCGTCCAAGGAAACCATCGCTTTTGGTTCCCCTTCCTGCTGAGCAGCCATATTTCACAAGGAATTGCTACCTGTTGTCTGTTCGTCTACACGTCTGAGTCTGGTTTCGGTGTGAATCCCATCTTCCTGCTTACTCGCATTTTGACGATGCTTCTGACGAGCAGCGGGAAACGCGATTTCTCAATCAGTGCTGGTGACTCCGTGCGCGCTGAGGAGAAGTTTCAAGAAAGGAAGATACTTTCTTTTTCGATCTCTCTGCTGTTCACTCTGCTCTGTATATCAACACATGTTGCTGGAGATAATTAGCTGTATTTTGCTCTGGTCTGAATTCCATGGTTTATTTCACCATTGAACGTTAACACTGGGCGCGTGACGGCCGTCAGGACTCGTTTGATATATTCTATCGAAAACACTAACGTGTGTGGGAGAAGACTTCCAAGTCTCCTCAAGGTGTTTTGGAGAACCAGTGGGCGATCATTTGTATCAGACCCTCGTAGTGATGACCTCTTTGAATGCTTTAATATGGAAGGTATCACTTTAGCACCTTAGGGATGTTTTTTTTTTTGGATATCTGTCAAAAAAAAAAAAAAAGTGATTCAGTGAAAGTGCTACATTTCGGGGCTGTTTAAATCACTACAGTCGTTTACCCCGGTTGCGGGTAAGCTAATGAGAAACTAATCCTGGTTGTCGCGTAACGTCCAATGTATTCCAGCGGTAGAACTCTCCAAGGGCAGCTCCAATCAACCCTTAACTTGGCGCACACACTTTGTGTACTGGGTTATAGCACAAAAATTAATATAGTTCCTCAAAATTCCACAAATTTTAACAAACAAGCCTACGACAAACCAGCAATGCAAATCACTGGACGCTGAAACATCCTATGAACGCAGCGCAAGGACGCTTTTTTAACATCGGCCCCAGACAAGATTCTTGAGCAATCGCAGGTACTCTGCGTTCACACTAGCGAGTGGCGGAAAGAAACAGAAAAACAACCTAAAGAAAACCAGTTTTCGTGACGTGAGTCGTGAATCCAGCAATAAGTGACAGTAGGGTTCGGACAACGTCTGAATTAAGATTTCTGCAATATGTTACAAATTACAAACCAAGAATAATTGGGGACGGCACATTTTTTTTCTGGCTTCAAATGAATTTTTTATCAAAATACTGCATGTTTGCATTTGAGGTGTCTCCTACAGGGGGGACACGCAATACATCCTGTGCGGTAGTAGCAAATTATTTGCTACATTTGCTTAGGATTGTAACAAAATCAAATGAAGAAAATATTGAATCGAGATGTTTATGAAATCATGAAACTCGCAGAATCACAATACAAATCGAATCGGCGTCTGGGTATTGTGATGATCATCGTATCGGGTCACCCCTGGACGCTTGAAGGTAAACCGGAACCTAAAGTTATCCAAGTTCTCACTTCTTCTAGTATTTAAATATAACTTAAACACCCAGATTTGTATGAATTGTGACGCGTAGAGTAATTTAATGTAACAGGCTGTTCCTAAAGTGTTTTTTAATCCTCTTTTAATCACAGCAGCTCTGTGTGACTTTTTATTCATTTATAGTTACATTTTATGCACTGTACATGAAACTGATGTAATTAGGTTATAGCGGCGGTAAAAAAAAATAAATAAATAAATAAAAATTCCCTCACAGAAATCGTAAACCTCTGTGGCACAGCGGCGGAAACGTCACTGGAGACTCCTTAACCCCCCCCAAGAAATAACCAAAAAACGTTAACTCCCTATAGAACGCTACATCATATCAACAAACATACATGTCTCTTTGTTAAATAGCATCAGCTGTCCGTCTGAGTTCCCTCCACGGAGCTGTTGCCATGGTAATTCTACTTAACATACGTATGAGAACAAGCAGATTAATCCCCCCGCACAGACGGAGCTACAGTCACGTAAAATGTCTGACCAATCAGAACGAAGCATTCAGCGGCGAGTTTATACGAAGCCGAACTGATGAGAATTTGAAGTGACGACGCGGACAAAACGCTAGTATGAACGCAGGGTCCGATTTTAAAGACGGCGCACATTTCACTTAGTGTGGAAAATTCTCCATGCATTACATCATCAAAGAGCTGGAAGGGTCGAGAACAAAAGAAACAAAGTCTCTTACAGTATATCCTACTGACAAAAAGAATAGTTTTAACCTAAAAAAAAAAAAATTTGCTCAAATCTTGCTCTGTTTTAAAATACATTTTAAAATAAAAAAAAAAACAAAAAACAAATCACAGACACGCAAACACAGCTGCGTGTGTATGTGCCCGCTTGTCTGTGTAACTGCATTCCAGCGTGACTGAGTTTGGGAGTGTGTTGATCTCTACGAAGGTCACGTGACCTTAATGTTAGTGTGTGCCGTCCTGAGGGGCTCGGATTGTTCCTGTGCGTGAGATCGCAAGGTCTACAGCTTCACACACACACACACACACACACACACACACACACACACACACACACACACACACACACACACACACTCAGTTATATACAGATATCCATGTTCTTGCACACTCAGTCACACATCACTACACACACTCATCATCTCAGTCTCCCTTTATTTCAATGTTTAAATACTTGAGTTCTTTTTTTTATTATGCAAAAATTTATCCGTTTTTGTTTTTGTACATCTAACAATGCTGTCGTCATGTCGAGTGCGTGTGTTCCTGACCGAAGCGTGGCTTGTAAATACCTTTGCATGCGAGCGTGAGTGACGTCCCACACCATGGACCGTGCGATTACTGTGAACTATTTATGAGAGATGGGGAAGAAAAAAAAGAAAGAGAGAAAAAAAAAAAAACCTTCCAAGTGTGTGAGTGCACGTTAGTATTTATCCATGAGCAGGCTCATACAATACACACACACACACACACACGCTCCAATCTAATGCACACGCATCACAATGCACTGTATGTAAATGTTTGTAGGAGGGAAAATGGCGCTCCGGTACTTGTCTCCTTGTGACCACTCTGGAAAGGGAGACGTTTGGGTTTCTTTGGCTTGAAAAAAAAAAGAAAGAAAGAAAAGGCACTACTGTACACCTGCATAGCAACCTGATATCTGAATTTTACTTCCAGGTCCTGATATCGGACTGTTAAGGAAAAATAAAATACACATCATGAAGCGGTGGAGGAAACGTCCACACGTTTGCGTCGGTGATCAGGGACAAGCTAGCGGCTTTCTTCTCACCCACGTGTCGACAGCCGAATTATTTAGGAATTGTTAGCTTGATTCATGATTCCAAAGATTTCAAACTTCCATCGGGTTTTTTTTTTTTTTTTTTTTTTAAATACACGTAGGACTGAAAGCATTTTAACTTGTAGTTTCGGTTTTTATTTTATCCATAGCTTGGTGTGTTTGCATTAGTTCTCGACATTGTTGTGCAATTTCACATGACTCATGTTAAGGCACTGACGATGAATGCTTGGCCCCCTTTTCACTCTGTACTTTACTATTTTACTTCGTAATTCTGTTTACAGGTTTAACACGTGAACAAACGCAAGCTGCAGCGTTAACAAGTATCAGTGACGTTTAACAAAGTAGCTTGTATTCCAAAAAAAATCATAACAATTCCCGGTAATGAAGAGTGTCGAAACCTTACTGAACACGTTCGCGTCTGGAAAACGAGTTCCTCTAGTGCAGACTTGTGTGTTTTTATCAAAACTTCATACATTCTAGCTTGAGGGTTTGTTAACTAAAACTAATGGAACCCCAGTGTAAAGTGTTATCCGCTTTAGTTTTCTGCTTTTTTTTTTTCGGACGTCATATTTTTCAAAAATTCTCGCCAAATTATGCTTTTTATCAGGGACGAGCCGTTTGTCCAAAACAAGCATTGTGGGGGAAAAAAAAACAAAAACAAACAAACATTTGATGAGTTTACAGATCAGTCGTGTTTATTGAAGCGGAAGCTTTTGGTTCCCTGATCTCTTCCTAGGTGCAGTGATGTAACGATTTACGTCCATCGTTTTCCAAGAGCAGCTGCTCCTGCGAGAATACATACATGCATACACAAGGTGTGTTCAAGGTTCAAGTCAAGCTTGTGCTGAAACTACTCGTGAATGAGTAAGTTTTCAGGCACAGTACGGTGATGAGACGCTTGGCTGCTGTGAAACATCTGAGCAAATGTTTTATAGGAGGACGTACGATCCCGGACGAGGTGGCTCGGAGCCCACCACATTCGCTCCACGAACATTCAGTGTTCATGAAAGCACAGACTCGTACTGCCCACCAACACCATTCGCACGTTACAGGAACTCTGCTGGGAGTTATTGTCATATAACCCCCGCCGCTCCCGGGAATTCCTGGGAGGCCGGCGTTTGATTTCAGATCGTGGTTCCGGCGTACTGAGAGAACCTTCTACCTTGCTGGTATCCACGCACTAGTGAAACTCTGGGATAAGTGCATTAGTGTACAGAGAAGTAAATTTGAGTTATTTACGCTCAAAACTGTATTGTTATTCTGACCAAAAGTCCCGGTTTGACTTGAACACCCCTTGTGTGTGCAGAACAGTATACCTGAATGTTATCAGATTAACGCTTCATACAAATGCAGTTCCACAGAGCCACAGTTCACGCCTAGACTGCCCCGACCGTCCTTCACTCCCACACAAGCCATTTGCCATTTTGCCTCTGACGCCATTCAGTCAAAAGAGTTGCTAGTTCTTGTTAGTGTTTATTCGCATTATTAATGTTGAAGTGCCTTAAAGTGAAACACCAGAGGCATGGTTAAATCTTTATCTTCCCTTCTGTTATGTTGCCAACAGTTTTGTTATAAAGCCGTTCGCGTACATTTTTACGTTTTATACGAGTTAGGCTTGTTGATTATTCGACTTTTTTTGGTTGTTTGTCGGTTTGTTTGTTTTTAAAATAAATTCTAGCCAAGCAAAAAGTTCTTGCTCCAAACGTTTTTGGTTGAGCCATAACCAAAGTTGAATGAAATGTTCAACGCCAGTCAGTCAGTACAGACTTTATTTCCAGATCCACACGCTCAGCTGATGCCACTTTCACTGCACCTTCGGAAAGAACGGTTTGAGCGGACGAGAGAGATCTCATCACTACATGAATCATATGTAACGCCGTGACGTATCTGGGCCACCGCTAAAGCAGCCATATTGTCGCTAAGGCCCTTCATGCAAATAGGACGAGGTCGTGATGTGTACGCGGTTCTCTTATTCACTACTGCTGCCATTAGTTTTTGTTTTATATTTAAGTATGCAGTAATTTTGTCTTTTGTACCGCAGGATTTGCTGTAGTTCTGACGCATATTGCACTTTGTACATTTTGTGGAAATGATGTACTGTGTGTATATTATGGAAATAAACTTTTTTTTTTCATTCAGTTCTGTTCAGGTTCAATTTTTTCACCGTATTAAAAAAAAATAATAAAATCTTTCTATCCGCTTTGAAAAAGCTGAAAACAGGGTCCTGCTTTATATAGTGTGTACAAAGTGATAGATTCTTTCGATCTTTAGTATATTGCACAGATTCAGTCATGGGCTGTACTGTATGTATCACCGCAAATGTGCTCCACAATGTTGTGTGATTTCAGGCGAGTCATTTTTGAGAGATACACATTGGGAAAGCGAATGGTCTGGTCTTTACTTGCGTAGATAAAGAAACGCTCATTATTTTAAAAAAACTCATTATACTTTTTGTGTGTCAAATAAACACTCGAACTATGGAATGAATTGAAGGCTCTTACTAACAAATCGGATAACACAATTAATTGCATAAATGGCAAGTCTAATCCAACCTCAAAGTTGGAGGAAAATAATTCTTCATCTTCTGTTAAATTCCAGGCAGATTAAACACTTCACAGCGGGTAAACAGCTTATATATTTTTAAAAATGCTTTTAGCATATTAAAATCAGGTCAGTGTAAAAAGCTAGATCAGAACCTCTAATTAGAATTATTATTATTATTATTTCGAATTGTCCATAAAGCTCACGATGACCGACGTGAAGAAGGTCTTTGTGAACATATTTGTGGCTGCCCTTTAATATTTTCACCTTGACACTAGTGATGGGTCATTCATGAATGATTCGTTCTTTTTGAACGAGTCTTTAACGTGACTCAGGAGAACGATTAGTCTCGGAGAGTGATTCGTTCATTTTCTACTGGGCGCGCATGCGCAAATCATCGCAAAACCGTCCGTAGGTTACGTACAGGAAACAGAATTGAACGGTTCTCAACGAATCTTCCGAGTCGTTCGTTCTTCTGTCACGTGACTCGCATAGACGCTATGAAGTGCAATAGATTCAAAAGAACGAACGACTCGGACTAGAAGATATGATGGTGAGTTGCTCATTCTGTTTATACAATGTCCTTCGCTGTATTGTAATATTTTCATTACTGGAACTATAGACAAAATTTGTGTATGTAGATGTGTTGGGGGTCTGTTTATTGTAAATGGAACATTTTATTTTATTATTTTAAAGAACGAAATGAACTAAATGACTCAAAAAAAGATTCGTTCATTTTGATGAATGAGATTCAAAGAACCGAGTCACTAAAATGATTCAAACTTCCCATCACTACTCGACATTAGGCGTCAATAAATGATAATATATAAGTATTTTAGTCAAATGTTTTGCCAAACATCTTTAAGATTAATAAGTATTAAGCTGAATCAAGTGAAAGTAATATAAAAGCATGTCATAGTACCTGCTGTGAGTTTCTAAATTACTTGAATTGTTCAAAAAGTGTGAATTTTGAACTTGTGCATAAAAAAAAGTCTGACGTAATTATGAACGAATTTGCTAAAAAAAATAAATAAATAAAAAAACTGAAAATAAAGCGTCACATCTAGAAGCATATTTTGCATTAAAACATTACATCATTCTCACTGACGCATCCTTTGAATATTTACATTTGACAGATGCTGAATGTACAGTGAGCTTAAAATTCTGCAGGACACTTGGATGGAAACTGAGAGAAAAGTCCTCAAAGCACCCTGGCTCCGCTCACTGCGTCTCGGACTCTGATTGGTTGGCTGGAGAAAGCGCTTTTCCTCCGTCTGATTGGCTGACTGAGTTGGCATGCTTGGCACGGCAGTGTGGTTAAGCTCGGCTCGGCTCGGCTCGGCTCATGCAGCTACCGGCCACTGGCATTAATTAGCATGACATCAGTGTGGAAAAGCTTGTTTTTCCACAGAATACCATGTTCTGGGGAGATTAATGAAAAGAGACTATGTGGAGGGTACGTACGGAGGCAGTGCCTTGGTTTAGCTTGAGTAGATCTTACAGTCAAACAACATTGGGTCCTTGCAAAAATACTGAATAATTAATGTTTTTTTTTTTTTGCATTATTAAAAAAAAAAAAAAAAACTTCAAACAGACATTGAAACAGACATTGCACTGACAGCACACGCCTAGAACCGAGAGGAAAAGTGAGAGCGCTCTGCTTCCGTGGCGATAGAGAGAGAATCTGCCGGAAAACAGGAAGCAAGAGCGCGTAATGTCATCGTTGGCATGAGGCTCACTATGGCGTCGGTCCCTCTTTCAGATAATTGAGTGGTCAGACAGCAATGAATCACTTTCTACACAAATGCGGTAAAGCCTGATATGCGTTTATATTCCCTGAAGATCAACACATTAGAATGATCTCATCTCCTTCTTAACCTTTTACCTAAATAAACAGATCCAGTTAGTGAAGCCTGCAGTAGGGCTGTACATGGTTGTGTTCATAATGTAAGTGAGCAATAAACACATTACACAAAATGTTACATATGTACACTGTATATGTTTAGTGCATGTTTTCGGAAAGTATGCAGGTGTGTTTCAGAATCGAAAGAGGTGTAGTGTGTAACAGAACATTGTTTTTGACTGGTGTGACGTACGATATGTTTAGAGTACCAATAAGCACTCGAAGGTTGGCAGGGGAACTGAGGTGCTTTTGCTAGCTGTGCACCCTTACATAACTATTCAACAAGAAGAACACACAAACAGCTCCACTCAGGGGGTGAAGAGATCCCAGACCTGTCAGTCGTCCCAGTTTGCTTGATAGATAGTTAGACATATAGATACATACTGTACTTTATTGACTCTGAAGGACATCCAGTAGGCAAGGATAGTAACACAACGGGCATGTACGTGTAACTGCTTTGTGTAATGAAGCTTCTACAGGACAGAGAGAGAATCAGTTCCCACCATTACGCTCCTTTTGGTTTGTTTCTTTATGGTCAGCCCCTATCTGTTGCTGCCGATAACGAGTTCTACTTTTCACACAGGTCTCATTTCGTCTCTGTGACGATCTCCGGTGCTGACTTTAAGCCGTAACAACGATGTCATGCCTCAGACAGGCTGTGTGAGGGGCCCTTTCTCTCTTCTCTCTCTCTCTCTCTCTCTCTCTCGTCCTGTTCCCGGAGCACACCCAGAAGATGAACTCGGTCTGTCCTTGAAGACTTTATCATACAAAAAACACTGACCTCAGAGACTCCTTCTATGAATGTTAAATAAACGTCTCCTCACAGAAAACCTTATGTGGATATGTGGAGCGCCCTCTATGCAAACCAGGGTGAACTTGCTGTTGCCATGGAACCCTCCGTGCTTTTGACCGAGTGCATTAATATAGACTTGTGTTCCTATCACTACCGTCAGACCGACTATTATGAATCAACATCCTTTGACCAATCGGGATCGAGACTTCGATAGCACTGCGTTGGAACACGTTTTATTTATACCCTGCTTTTCAGTAACTCCAGGTTTCTATTATTTGTCTATTGTTTTTTTTTTTTTTCTTTCTGCAATGTCTCGTGGGATCTCTGTTCTCGTGCCTGCAGCTTTTTTACCCGTCTCGAAGAAACACATCCTGTTTGGCCGTTGCTGTGGAGGCTGAGAGGAAAAACAGGGAGATTTCACTATGACTGTTGTAACTGTTCTGTGTTTGTACCGCCTCGTAGTGTCGGTGTCTCTCGCTTGCTTTTCCCTTCTCTGTCCATGGTTTTCTCTTTTATTCCTGTTTTCACACTAGCAGCTATCTCTTCCCACACATATCCCCTTTCCCTGTAGTGGGATTAAGCAGATTTCTGATTAAAGACACAACATGCTAAACACTTGTTTCCGAAACGGTCTCTGTTCTGTTCTGTTTCTGCTCTCTGTTCTGTGTTGAAAAGTTGATTTGGAGCATGTTCAAAGAAAGTCCAGTCTCTGCATAGGTTACCATCTAGCCATAATAACGTTAGTCAGTCACCACATCGCAGTCGTATGTGAAAACACAGGGTAATGAATTAGCACCAGACCGAGCTACTTCTCATTTTCCACCATGTGGAGCCAGGAATAGAAATTCCATGTTTATTCAATAAGCTTAATGGGTCGATACCACTCTAGCCAATGGGGGGATATGGGCATTTTAACATTGTAATTTGGTGACATCATGTGTTAGCAACAAGCTTAATAAGATCCAAGCTGTGCTACAGTATCCAAAAACCCTCATGCGCCTCAACACTCGAACCAAACGTCTTTAAACCAAAAAGTACACACACTACTAGCAAGTTCAGGGGAAAAAACAGGCAATGTTTTTATTTTATTTTATTTATTTATTTATTTATTTATTTTTGATAACCTTCAACTTGGACTTTTTGGTAAACCTGAGCCACCTTTAGCATCAAATTCCTTTTCTTGCATCGAGTTCTGATGTGTTGTGAAGTCTCAGCTGCTCTCAGTTACTGTAGCCTTCCTGTCACTTTCAACCAGCCTGCTCTTGATTCTTCTGTGCCCTCTCTCATCAACAACGCACATCTACCACATGCCTGTTTTTTCGCAGTATGCTGTCTGATTCCAGGAAATCAGCAGCTTCTGAAACACCCAAATCAGCTGCCTGGCTACAACAACCATGCCACACCTCTGTCCAGGCCATCAAAGGAACTGGACCACCACAGGTCTACAACAGACCAGGTTTTTTTTTTTTTTTTGAGATGGTGAATCATTCTCACACAGCCCAACAAGGAATTTGACATTTGAAAAAAAAATCCAGCCAACAGTTGAAACCTGATGCAATTAATACAAATTGAGCGTGATCACATTTTCGGCTTTGGTTTGGACGGCGCCAGTCCATCAGGTCACTTCAGAAACCTGATTAAGAAACCACTATAATATATACAGGTTCTGATTAGAGTTTAGATGTTTTCTTACCTCAGCAAAAATCTCCTGTTCACACTGAACACAATTCCAACACACACAGTACTCACTCTCACTCACTCGTCTTCTATACCGCTTAATCCGGTATACAGGGTCACGGGGGGCCTGGAGCCTATCCCAGGAGACTTAAGGCGGGGTACACCCTGGACAGGGTGTCAATCCATCGCAGGGCACAGACACACTCATTCACACACTACGGGCAATTTGGGAACGCCAATTAACCTGACCTACATGTCTTCGGATTGTGGGAGGAAACCCACCAAGCATGGGGAGAACATACATGAATGGACTTTGTTGATCCCTTAGGAAAAAATAGTGAAATCTACGTTAAATATCATCTTGAGAAATCTCATCTGGGTTATTCAGGTTATTTCAGAATGTAATTGTTGTCAGGTTACATTAGTGTTAAAGGTACAATATATAGTCACATTTTCAAAATTAAATATTCCTATTTAAGGTAAAAAATAAATTAAAAAAAAAAAGATGCCATCACCACTTTGGTAATAATGATGGGTACCGTTTAGAACCCTTTTTCGGAGAATGTGAGTTAAATGACATTTCTCACCAAACTGCACAAACTGATCAATCATCAACCGGTGCCTCTAAACTCTTTCTTTAAAAAGGCACCTGACTATAGTCGAGAGCGGCTCTTGGGCCTCGTCTCTTTCCGGTTCTCATCGCAGTGGAAGAGGAGTAACTTATTTCATTTAGTAAAAGTGGGTTGTGACATCACAGCAGAGGAGAGCAATAAAAAGCTCTATCGACGGCACAGTTTTTGAGAAGACTGCAAATTTAACAAAGAGTCGTCTTGTCCTGGTGAACAGAGTTGTCTGCTTATAGAAATCCACAGTGCTCATCGGTGAGTGACACACACACACACACACACATACAGTACACAATTTTGGAAGACATTATAAGATTATTTAGGTATCCATTCTCCAAATTTACTTTTTTTAAAATTATTTCTACTGACTTTTTTTCATTGGGAAAAGATTAGATTGCTTGCAGTCGTAGCTTTGCTTCCCAGCTTGTGTGTGAAAGAGGAAAATCATGCAGGCACAAGACGATCATGTGATTTGCCTTAAGCCTGCGTAAACTTAGCACTGAGACAATGGGACAGTTGTGGTGAATATGAAAGATTGACCTTGCAGCCTGCAGATGACATATTTTTCATTTCAAAGATAAATTTATTTTTTTAAATCTAGATAAAATAAGGAACAGAATTCTTGAAGCGCTTCAGAGAGATACTTTAACAGTTTTGCTGACTGATTTTGTGCTTAATAGCTACAGCTCAAAAATGTTTGTTAGCACATGCTAATAATAAATGAAAGCTTCAGTTACTGTGACACAAAAAAATCTCAGGATGTCAGGATTGTAGTAACTTTATTCTAAGAATAGACACCTCCTTTTTAAAAAGAAGTGGAGGCTGCTTTTAGAGTTTTCTGGCCACATTTGTCTTTGGCTAACTTGGCTAAACCTTGCTAGCATTGCTTCCTAGCTAGCTTTATTTCGAGTACTAGGCACATACAGTAAACGACTTGCTCCTACGTTTTGCTTTCAGTGTTCATTTGTGACTCTTTGGGGATGAGGCTATGAAATAAAACCTATCCTTGTTCTAAACCATCAAAGGAAACCTTCTGAACCAAATTCTGTGTGTTGGTTAAGTCTGGGTATACGAGGTGTCAGGGGGTGCAGGGGCAGGAAACACATTGTCAGTCTAGAAAATCGCCTATTGTATGAGTCATTCCTGTTCCAGTGGGTCTCTCTTTCTCAGCATTGTACCATAGTATCTGCTAAATATATTACTAGCGATGCCGCCTCGAGGACCTTCGGCTTTTACAGATGTGGAAAACATGAGTGTTAGATGAAGCACGACAGGCCATAATAGACTGATATACAGTATCGATCTCCGGGGATGATATAATCTGTCTAAGAGGACGGATGACACTAAAATAACATTCACGCAGGTGAGTAACTGCAGATATGCCAGCTATAATAAACCTTCCATAGTGAATGGGGCTTTTTTTGGGGAGATGGTACCAGCGAGAAGGAATCTCCCGGAATAGATTTCAAAAGAGTACACAAACTCCCTCCTGTAGGTTCCAGTCAAAGTGCGTCAGGAACATGACATGTGACCCGTTCCTCTTGTTTTCCTAGTTTTCTTTTCGAGCTTTGAGAGCTTTCTACCAGGAAAAAGTTTTTTCTATAAGCAAGATCAATCTAAAAATGCATTTCTAACACAGAGGATCTTCATTCAATCTGTTCAAATCAACACGCAGATTAGTCTTTTCACTGTGGTTCTACTTGTGATCATTCACTGACTTAACAATGAAATGTACAAATCCTTGAAAGGATTGCAACTCTCCTACATACACCTGCTTTATGCTACACACTCACTCTCACTCACTCATCATCTATACCGCTTAATCCTGTATACAGGGTCACGGGGGGTCTTACGGCACAAGGCGGGTGCACCCTGGACAGGGTTCCAATCCATCGCAGGGCACACACTCATTCACACACACACACACACACACACACACTCATTCACACACTACGGCCAATTTGGGAACGCCAATTAACCTAATCTACATGTCTTTGGACTGTGGGAGGAAACCGGAGTACTCGGAGGAAACCCACCAAGCACGTGGAGAACATGCAAACTCCATGCACACAGAAACAGGAATCTAACCTGGCCGGGAATTAAACCCGGACCCTGGAATACAGTCATACTATATTTTTTGGACCACCTTTTGCTTTAATTACAACATGCATTCGCCATGGCAATGTTCTGATAACCATAATGTTCCGATAGACGTATGTAGTGTCACCAGAGTCGCATTCATTTCTCTACAAGATCTTGCATTGATAAGTCGCACAGCTGTGTAAAGTTTTCTCCAGCACATCTCACAGATTCTCAATGGAGGTCCACTTAAGGTCTGGACTTTAAAAGGTCTGGAGGCCATGTGAGAAAATGATGTCTCATGCTTCCTAAACCAGTCTTTCACTCCCTAGCAAATTTTAGCCTTTTTTTTTGTTGTTGTTTGTTTGGTTTCCTTAAGCCTACACTGATGTTTAGTCCCAATGCTCTTACAGTACTTTCCCTATTAAACATAGCCATAAGTTGTACTATTTTTTTTTTTTGTCAAATAAGTTTTATTGAAAGACAAATGTTAGACAATGGATTAACATGGTTACAAAGTTTGAGTCTTTTTTTTTCTTATACAAACACAATTGAAAATAGAAGAAAGCAATAACAATGATAATAATAATAATATAAAGATTAAAATAAAATGATGACAATAGTAACAATAATAAAATAAATAAAATTACAAACAAAAAAAAGGAGGAGGAAAAAAATAAGAAGAAGAATAAAAAATAATAATAATATTTCACAATCCCATCCTCATCAAACCTGTTTAGTTAAAATATAAAGTATGATGAAACATTAAAGTATTGCATTAACAAATAGTGTATTAGTCTATAGAGTTTCAGCCAAGATAACAGAGAAAAGGATGCCATATTTTGTCAAACTGCTCCAATTTGCCCTTCAGACAGTATCTAATTTGTTCCAAATGTATAGTGGAAATCATTTCTCCAAGCCATAACTTGAATGTAGGTGCCTCCTTTTTCTTCCAGAACAGTAAGAGTAACTTCTTGGCTGTAATTAAACTATATGCTAACAGTTTGTGTTGTGCTCTTGATAACGAATTTGTATGTTCAGAAAGTCCCATAATAATAAGTTCTGAGTCTAGCTGTATTTGCTGTCCATTTCTGAAAGGACATCAGAAATTCCATTCCAATAACTCTGTATCTTGGAGCACGAGATAAAGCTATGGGACAAATGTACTATTTTTTTTTAATGATTTTATTTGATCTTCAAACAGGATAATTGAAAAAAACATTCCGAACACATTTCTTCCTCGAAGATGATGGTTCAGCACTATCCTTCTAGGTTTTAATAATGTGTTTTTCAGGTCTTAACCCAGTTTTAGTAGTTCCTCTAATCTCCTCAGTTGTTCCCTTTGCTTGATGCAGGACAATAAATTGATGAAACTGAAACTGAGTAACGTCTCTGCCATGACCACATGATATGTCTTCTGACATGGTTGTTTGAGAAATGAAAAGCTACTCACTGCATCAGATAAGGTTAAATAACATGTTGCCAGCTGGACCCTATTAATCACTGCAGTAATTATCCAGTGGAAGGCTCTTAAGTGTTTGCTTAGTTAAATCCAGGTGGTGATTATTATTTTTTTTTTTTGAGCTGGCAGTGAATAGCCATACTGTAAGTTAGACTCATTTAAAAACTAATTTAGACTATTTAGAATAATGTCATATTCCTAATTCATGTTCAGATAAACAGATGAAAGGAAAGACAAAAAAAAATGATACTTCATTTCTTATGCAGCAACTAAAACACCACATTGCCTTGAGCTGGAACTTTATCAGCTACACTATTAAGACCTTCAGTGAAAACTTGTGACTCTCATTGCCACTTTCTCCTGTTCATGTTGTTGTCTTCATAACGAGAGCAGAAAGCGCGACCAACGACCGTTCTGAAATGCAGCGATCACAAGACTCACAAAGTTCTCATGTCACTGCTGTATACCTCAAGCAGTTAGAGGGGAAAAAAGTAAATAAATAAAAGGTTAGAAATAGGACAGCTTAAATGAACAGCAGTTGTAGCTGTGTTTTATGGTATCTGGAGGAATGATTTGTACATTCTAAGAGATAAGCGAGAGAAATATGAAGCTGATATGGTTAGCCAACACTGCAGAGATACATGAAGAATGGGAGTGAGTATGGAGGAGTGTGGAAAGTTCAGCCCTGCGCAAGATATGAACTTGCTAAACCTGCATGCCAGAGCCATGGCATCATTTGCAACATGCATGACAGACGAGTAATTACACAATTTCTTTCCACAGAATGAAATGGGACAGAAGCAAGGTAGGGTTGGAGAGCAACCGGGGACGTTAGAGGAAAAGGAACCCAGCCCAGACCCAGGGGGTAGCGAGAAGGAAGGAAACACAAGTGAGGTGACCTGCAGAGAGGTGGAGGATGAAATGGGACCGGTTAGGGAAGGACTGGATGTGAGCCCAGGCATAGAGCCAGCATCACCTACTCTGAAGCTGGATACTGACTCTCACAAAATAGCAGCCCCTCCTATAGACTGGGAATGGATACAGGGAGGGGATGGAGAAAGAGAGGGAGGAAGAGAAAAGAGGGAGGAAAAAGAGGCACAGGGAGGCAGGACCGAAGTTCGAGGTTTGCAGAAGCTGAACAATATTCGAGTCACCAAGAGAGGCACATTGAGCACTGAAGTTACCGGCTGTTCAGAAGCAGAGCTCATAGCTGAGGCAGAAAGGAGCAACAGGATGGACCTGGAGAACTCACAGAATGAGAGTCATGAATGGAAGGTAGATCATAAGGACAGCATCCAGGACCTCGAATGGGATCCGTCTAGCAGAGTGGAGAACGTTCCTTTTCAACAATGCAAATCATCAGTCATTGAGCAGAACCTTGTCACGTCAGAGGATATGAGCAGCACTAAGAAACAAGATGGAAGCGGAACAAGTGATATTGTGGCTGTTCCTGACCTTGATGCTTTATTCATCACAGAGGATTTACATGATGATTATTTTCCATTGGAAATGTCTATTCCGAAGTCTGAGGCTCCAACTACAACCACGGAAATGAACAGTTTAGACACACTGAATGTTCTAGGACAAAATAATTTACCTGGAGGAAATCTGTTATTCCAAGATGGACCTGCTGTCATCCTAAAGTCCAGTGACCCATGCTTAAGTGGAGAAGACTTATTATCACTTTCTATGTCTTCTACGGACAATGTACAGTTTAAGTGGACATCAACCAAATCTCAATGCGAGGAGAAGACAATTTCTAGTGAACCAGGCAGTTCAGCAGTACAGGAGCTGGCAACAAAATCTGAACCAGTCTATGGAACAGAGATACCGTCTCTTGCAATGACCTTTGACCTGGCAGATACAAGAGAGCCAACAGGGGCTTTATTGCCCAGTAGTGGGGATGTCTGTGATTTTACCAAGACAGAAGAGAGCAAAATCAGGGGTAGCTGTGGAAAAACAGGAAAAAACGAGGCTGTTGGTAGTAACATAGAGAGTATTGGTACACCAGGGAGGAGCATGACCAACACAGATTCTTTAGTATTGGCATCTTTGGACAATACAATCTACAAAAGTCCAACCATCTCAGGGTTTGAAGAACAACTGGAAGAGGATAAGCACTTGCCCAGGCCCCACTTGGAGAAACTGAAAAATAATGCAGAAAGAAAAACTGACCCCTTGTGTGATGTTGGAGGAGTGTATGAGGAGACTGAAGAGCCTCCTACAGAAGAAGAAAACAGAGTTGATTATTATGCACCAACAGAAACTGCCGAGAAATCTTCTGAGCAGTTTTTGGGAATGGTGACTAGACATTCAGAGATGCTGTCACTTCCTGACAGGACAACGAGCAATATGGGTACAATGGATCCCCATCTGGCCTTGTCCACAGCCATGGAATCTAAAGATGCTCTTGTTGGAGAGAGAGAAATGAGAACTCCAGACATGTCTTTGATTGAAACTACAGCATCAGAGAGCGGTGACGGAGATACAGGAAACACTATGGCGACGGAGAAAATTTTGGAGGAGCGATCCTTTGGTGAGATGACATCATCAGAAAGGGACGTAGACAACCAGAGTGCTGGCAAAAATCTGCCTTCAGTTACTGGTATTCATCAAGAAGCATTCATATCCATTTCTGACTCCAAGCTCATCTCTGTCTCAGAGAGCACTGTGGGTCATGAGGAGGCCCGGCCACTGCTGTCACATGCAGAACCAAAGACTAACATACGTTGGACGGAAATGTCAAAATCTATAGACGACCAAGAACTAAAGGCTGTGACAAATGAAACAAAGCTGTGCATTGAAGAACCCATTAAAGGATTAACTGTTCCGGTGAAGGATGGATGTGGGAGTCCTGTATCACAGAACCCTGGGGTAGATACTACCACTACTCCTCTAAATGTACAAAATTCCCCACAAGTGTGCCGTATGCAACACGATACAGACCAGAACAATCTGTCACCACAATCCATTGGAGAGTCTCTGGCTCCTGACCATGACACCACTGATAAAAGCATCAAAACAAGGAACGATCAGACTCCTGTATCTGCTCCGTGTGGCGCCCAAGCAAGGCAAAAAGCAGAAACTCATGTAAAAAGCAAGCCTGTGTCTGACCTGATAAAAGAAACCATCCAGCTGCACGAGAAGATGAAGGAATGGAACAAACCTGCAGAGGCTAAAGCTGATGTGCTCTTGGACTCTGCACAGTCCGTCAAAGTGGCACAGATGAAGGCGGCGTTCGACTCGCCAAAAAAGTCACCGGATAAAGGTCTGGAAAGAAAGCCTTCAGCAAGGAAAGGTAAGACTCATGCTTCCTGAAACGATGGAAATGTTTAGTAGTTGAACTGGTGTCCTGTCTGCTCGAGTTCTTAAAGGTGTTTTTACTAAGCGCTGGTGAAACAGTGGGGTTTCTGTGATCGCAAATACGACTATATTAATACATTGAAGAGAGAACTGTTAATGATCTATTAAAACATCAAACTTAAGATATGATTCCAAACTGTAGCATGAGCAGTCCAGAAGTGCTGCTGGGTTGGTGAACCTGCGCTATGGTGCCATCTAGTGGGAAAAATGAATGGACATTATGTACCTTACCAAAAATGTCACCTACACACATATGAAAAAAAAAATCATATTATTCTAATATGATATGATATTATTATTATTATTATTATTATTATTATTATAGTTAAATGCAGTCATTTTGATACTCTACAATTAACCCAGTGAGGTTTGGTGTAAAAATGTAGCAAAATAAAACAATTGAAACCTTTTTAGAGATCATGAATCATTCAATTATTGTTATTATCATTATTAATACAGGATGTAAATGGGCGGGGTTATTAGCACCGCGGGTTGCGATTGGAATTTCAGATGGTCAGTTTTCCCAATTATGGCGCTATGGGCGGGGCGTTGTGTGGAATGGGCGTGGTTTCCGGCCTGTAGGCTTGGGAAGGCGAGTGAGCCGCGCCAAAGGCAGCACTAGGCTCAGCAGTACACGGGACCGCTGGTGAGGATACAGAAGCTGTACATATCACAATTATACCGCTGGTCAGGGATTTTTTTTTTCTGCTCTAGCTGAGAAGGTAATACTTGTTCTTTTGTTTTTCTCTTCATCTTGCTCTTTTGTTGGTTTTGTGCCGATCTCCAGTGGAGCACAAAGTTGCAGGGATTTACAGGCCTGGCTCCTGGGTGGGATGTGTCCTCAGTGCTACTGATTCTTAATTAGGTTTTGTTCTGCTTTGTTGCAGATAATTTTGCATTCTGATCATGCGTGTAATTGCTCATGCACGAGGTCGGGTTTCATTGGGAATATTGTGATCTGCTGGTTTAAAAAAATAAAACAAAAAAATCAGGAACACACCTTTTGCTAAGGAACAAACGTTCATTCAAACTGCCTGCATATGGGCTTTAGTTTAGCAGATGTGTCTAAAATCTCTACCTCGTTTTCTCGTAGAGATCTTGATCTTGAACCGCATTTAAATTCAACAGTCGTTCCTGAATCTGTCTGATTTTCATAAAGAGTGTTTGTGGATAGACCTGCTCGCTAGTTTTCCCTCTATATGCAAATATGCATGAAGGAACACGCAAGTTTGTGCCACTCGTCTTTCCTGTCGGTGTAGTTTTGCTGAACTGACACCGTTTCATGCCCTGGAGATCAGTCACGATAAGTCAGTGTTCGTCTTTCGATTAGTCAGCTTTAATACATTGGATCCTAATTGAATGCTCCTTGTGGGATTTTTTGTTTTGTTTTTTTACACACTTGCTGCTGTTGTAATGATGATTGTGAGATCACCAGGCTTGGAGCCTCACCCCTTATGGCTTATTTCTGAGCTGCTGGAGGAATTGTGATCAGATGCATCGTGTGTGTGTTGAAACATGCTGAATGGGTTCACATCCCCCATCTCTCTCTTTCTCCTGTGCACATGTCCTGGCTTGAAGCTGAATGTGGGCTGGTGCGCGCGCTCTCTCAGCTCGTTTGGAACAAAAAAAAAAAAAAAAGCAGGGCTGCGAACACGCGCGCGCCTCTCCCAGTTTGCTCACGCGCGCGCGCGAGCTCAGTTTATAGCCGTTTATGTTGTATGTTTATCAGATTGTACAATTGTATTTGTGTGTGTGTGGCTGAGTGCTCATACTCCGGCTTATGGCATTTATGATTCTCCTATTGTGTTTTGTGTTTTAGACTATATTCACTTCATCAACGCTAGCCACTCCTTGTTTTTTTATTTTTTATGTCTCTTTCACACACCCTGTGTTTAAAACCACATTACTGTACTACGTAGAAGTGCAGCCATACAGTTACTACACAACATTTGTTAGCCCTGATACGGGTACGGTATTGTGCGGTTTCGGATGTAGCCACAGCGACCAGGGTGACACTGTCGTGAAGCGGTGTCGTGAAACGTGGCGGTTTCCTTGGTTGGCCGCATTTCCGGCCTTGCTGATGACGTAGCCAAGAGCGGGCCTTTGATGTAGACGGGTTAGGAAATTCCTCATCCCCAAACACACACACACAGATTGTGTGTTTGATTCAGAGTGTAAGAGAGGAAGTGGAGTTGAACAAAAGAAACACTTCACTATCACAAAATGGTGGTTTCACTGTACCTGAAGTGTCGGAGTGTGTGGTCTCTGTGTTTAGGACTTTAAGATACTTTACCTCAACATGTTTTACCACTTGTGTCCCAATCAGCTAGTAAGTGTTTGCTATTGGCTGCTAAAGTAACAAGACATTAAAGCTTCCCTCAGCATCTTGCGCTCTCCAACTCGTTCACCGACACACAACACCTAAACACACCTAGTAAGCTAGTTATGACGGAGACTTCACATGACTCGCAATCAGAAAAGATAACAAAACCAAAAACAACTAATTTAGAATTTTAGCTCAATGTTTTTGGGTCCTTATTATTACACCAAAATATTTTTTTACTATGGTATGTACTACCTATCTAATATATTTGATCAATTTTCCATCCATCTTCACCGAATGTAACAATAGGTGGCGGCGTCTATGGTGCAATCTGGTACATTAGGTCGAGCTCATAGCTACAGAAGCCTCTGTGTAGCGGGCGTCCCGTACTGCGTAATGGGAGACTGCATCATCATCTTTTATACCATACTGTGATGTAGTACTATATCTCCAGAAGCATGGGGTAGAGTGACGAAATCTAAGTTAATTGCAATCGCAGTGCAAATAGAGTCGCCACCTAGTTATCGTGATATCATATCGGATGGTCCCTGGTGATTCTCGTCCCTATTAGATATACTAATACATACCCCTGGTATGCTATAGTACAGGCAGTACAGTAACATGTAAAATATATTTGAAAAAATATTCTGGTGTGTGTTCCATAGTACCATACATGTACTGTTGTACCAAAGAACATACCATGGTAGAAGTAAATGTACCGCAGTATGGTATGCAGCATCATCAGTACCGTGGAGGGGGTACGATTAGACTACATAATCATTGTTGATAGACCATGATATAATATAAAAGGGAACAATTGCACTTTTCCAATTTATCTAGTTAATCAGTGAATCTAGTGAAAAAACAAAAAACTATTGTTATAGACACGAGTAACCCTTTTTTTAAGTTAAAAAGCTATCTTTAATTGTCTTTCCAGTGTTTTGTAGACATCCTGGTATCTTAAATATCATTGTATTAATGCCCATGATAATTATAAGTTACATTATTAGCTCTTTTTATTTCCTCATACCGAAAATATCCTCTTCAGAATGACATGCAGTGTATCAACAAGCATGTGATGTTCACTGAGAACCTGCTATTTCCCTTTTGAGCAAGCGCTGACAGTTTTATGGAATAACACGAGCGGGTTCGCGTTTACTGATTTAAGTTCAACGATATCAAACTGCGGCAAGGGGGTCAAAATCCAGTTAGGAGAGATGTCTGTGTGCGTAATCCTTACAGCTAGATGGTCATGTTTGTGGAGCACACTGTGGCCTAAACCAAGAGGTTTGAAGACGAGATTTACACAGATTTTAGGTCGACTTGACCACTTTGCTGTGTAACGCATTAACCAAGTGTATAATTGTATTAAAAAAAAATTGCCAATCTATCCAGTTCAACCAATACAGGATTCACATAAGCGTTCAGTTACCGTCTGTGTGGTGGTTCACAAGTCCCTCCCTTGTCTCTGTAGGTTTCCTCTGGGTCTTCTGGTTTCCTCCATTCTCTGTGTATTAGCTACACTTAATTGGCTCTAGATGTAAATAAGTGTGTGTGTGTTTGTGTATGCATGGTAGCCTGACATGGACTGGGATTCGTTCCAGCCTTGTGCACAGTGTTCCCAGGAGAGGCTCTGGTTCCAGCATAGATAGACGAATGACTGAATCTGAATTATTAGACGAATAACAGCGGCTGTATTGAAGATCTGCGTCTTAATATGGTCATGTTTGGGTGGGATGTCATCATGGATCGGTTTGGGTCACTGATCATGTGTGCTGTGTCTGTGTCTCAGTGCTGTGTATTCTTGGACTCGTGTCTTCGTGCTAGGCGGGAAATGGGTCGACTGGATAAAATTAGATGTAGGATGCAAGGAAGCTGCTGTGGGACTGGGAAGGATGCCGGGCTAGGGTGTGTTCGAGTGAGTAAAAACGTTCTGCAAGGTTGTCGTTAGGTTCGTGCAGAACATTAGGGTCAGTTCAGAACTGGTTACATATTTTAAGGAACCTAAAGACAGAATTAAAAGATTGGTTGTTTGTCACAACCACAACAGCGACCTCATTTCCCCTCTCGTCCGTTCCAACCGCTCAGCATTCAGCATCACCAGGATACTAATCACCGGCCTGATCATCTGTCATCATCTGCACCTGTTTCTCACTGCTTCATGCCTTTTTAAGTTGGATGTTTTCATGCTTCAGTGATTCATCGGTCACCATGTGGCTTAACCTCTGAAACTGCTCAGGTTCGGGGACTTGACTGAAAACGAGAGCCAAAAAAGTCGTGCATAACTGTTCAAGACTACATTCAAAATACAAGAAAGGCTCTTAGGAAGCCAAATATGAAGAAATGAGGGATGGATCAAGACCATTGCACATTTCTGGAAATTGTAATCGTCAGTCGGTTGTAAAGTTACTGTTGCGTAACTGTTACAGACACAACAGTTCTTACGACAGAAGTTTGTGGTTTCTCTTTTTTTTGGACATATTCATGTTAAGGGAATGGAGAAAACGCAGGCTGGTGAGGGAACGACTGACTGTTTATAGCTTTTATAACACGAGCGCTAACAGGAACCAACTTGTTCCGTGGACATTCCGCAACACTAAATGTGTCTCTAAAAATACTTAAACTGTAAATAAATAATTACTGTAATTAGCAAATCGATGTGGTGCAATGCAAATAAAATGCTTCACGAGATGCAGCTGGATGAAAGCGATGGACTTTTCTTTCTCTACACGCTGATCGGTTTTCCCATAACGGCACGCACTTGTCCTTATTCTTAATTTCTGTATCGCAGGATGTCCGGAGTGCCGTGAACCCCGTGATTGTAAAACTCAGTTCGGTTTTATTGATTATGGAGGCAGCGTGCCGACATGCTTAGAAAGCTTCTCCGCTCAGTTTGCGTTTGTTTTATTTGGCCGGGTCTAAGTGGCAGGTTGGTGAGCCAGAACGGTGAAATCATGCTGTTTTGGTTTTGCCAAAACCTCCACGGCGATGAACTGATAGGACCCAGATTTTCTAATCAGTGTTCAGCGACCTCCGCGGTAGGTTTATTAGCCGCTCGGCATTGGTGTGACGCGCGTGCGGTTGTTTAACCTGTGCTGTCCGCGTGATCTGCTTGGACAGGAACCGGGACTTTTACTTTCTATTCATGTCGGGCGTAGATGGCTTCAGTATAAACGCTCGATGTGAAGGAGAATATCTTTAGGAACGTTTTGGACGCACTGCAGCATTGCCGTCCAGCTACACTGAGTCATATCCCAGCGGGACGCTTTACTGGAAGCCGCACTAGTAATCTCCACTTGAACTTGTTTTCTTGGGATTCCTTTAGTGGTCGATCACACGCTTTTACGCTTTGACTGTTTTCATGTCGTCAGTGACAGAAAGCAGGACTTGCAGACCTGCCAGCCTTGTGGACCGTGACGTCAGGAAATGACGACTTGTCACTCAGAAATATGTCGAAGGAGGAGGCTTTATTGTTTATGAATTGTGATTTAAAAAAATAAATTTTTTTCAGTTAGTGAATTCTTGTACCTGCTTTCTGAAATTCTTTGGTATTTTCTTTGCTGTAATTAAGCGTTAAAATGAACCGATCGGTCAGAAAGTTTTTGCCCCGTCATGAGGGTCAGTGAGCGCGCGCCGGCGGGGGCCCGCCCCCCCC
>JAAGKR010003561.1:55575-72749 GCA_011419295.1 Clarias macrocephalus
CCCCCCCCCCCCCCCCCCGGGGCAGTTTGACGCGTGACGTGTCTCGGAGGGAGCACGTGATAGACTTCGCCTTCTCGGGTTGACGGCTGATTGAGTTGAATTTTATTTGCTTAGTATTCTGCCACAATTCTCTTTTTCTTATATTTGTTCGTGTGAAAAGTCTTATAACCGTACGTCTTTGTTAAAGAAAAGTGTTCTGTTTTATTATTATATATTTTTTTTCTATAAAAGGTTTGAGCCTACTGTTTTTGTTCTTGGAAAGAAAGATCAAAAATCTCAATCAGACTTGAAGAGAAAATCATCGGTGAAAACAATTTGAAGCGAGTACGTCTCTAAATGCTACGTGACCTCATCCTAGTTTCCTTTATCGCGCTACGAACAGATGACGACACTACAATGACAGCCATCTGGACGTGGCGCATGTTTAAAGATGGCAAGCGGAGCAGATTGTGCTAATTGTGCTCTGTGAATATAATAGGACTTACGGAAACTTCCTGTCCTGCAGGTGCAGCCTAATGAGCAGCTTTTGTAGTGCGGGACGGGAAAGATACAATAGCGAATCGATAAGACTCGTGAGAATAGCAAATCCATACTTGATGATCAGGGTAATTAAAGAGACGCACTGTTGACACGAGATGAGTCAGTGTGAACCTGCGCTCCTCCCTCAGCCCCAGGCACATGGCTTTGATTTCGAGATGAATACCGCCAACATGGAGAACTTTTTTTTTTTTTTTTCCTGGGATGTTTTAATCATTAGATCTACTGTATCTCCAAAACAGTGTCTGTGTAACAGCATAATTCAAATGATGATAATTAAAGAAAGTTATCAAAATTGTGAGATAACCGGCTGTGGCATCATGCCAGGTCGTACCTGTAAGTGCAAATATTGCGTTTTCACGTCACTGTAACTGCCTCACCCTTTAGTCGTGTTATGTTGCTATTTATCACATTGCTGCAGTCTCGGAGGGAAAGCTTTCATCTTCTACCTGACGGGTTCTTCAGTTTGTCTCGCATTCAGAGTTGAACATTCTGTAGTTTTAATAATGTGTTGAAGGGTTCTTAACCCAGGTCCAGGAATTTCAAATTTCCTTAGTTGTTTTCTTTGCTTGATGCAGCCCAATAATTTGACTCTTTTGAAATAGTGACTTTCAAAAGTGTATATATATTAAAAAAAAAAAAAGTGTGTGTAGAAAAAAAAAAAAAAAAATCTATATAGCTCAAGGGCTCAACAGTGGCAACTTCGACTTTTCGATAAGTAACCCGATTGGACCATCATTTTAAGCCACCTATTAAGAGACGGGAATCACCAGTGACGACCCGATACGATGTTATCACGATACCTAGGTGTCGATTTGCTTAATATTGTGATTGTGTAAAAAAAAAAATAATAATAATAATTGATATTGTGTAAACATTTTTTTGTTACGATTGTGAGACCTTGAATCTTTTCAAATAATAATTAAAAAAAGTTGTCAGAACTTCACGACCATGAGTAATTAAACATGGCTCATTCACTCTATTCGTTTTCACGTATCCACCGTAAATATGACTTCTAAACAAACTTGGCAAATAATTCGCTCCTTCTACATGGGATGGCAATGTGTGAACAGTTTAGAGTGCGCCACCTGTATGATTTATAAAGAACTGTCTCTGAGGTCTTGAGCGCCTGTTGAGAAGTTGCGAGCAAGCGGGAGCTTACACACGGCTTCTAACGTGTGTGTTTCCAGACTAATTATCGCTCATGGTTGGTCATGGCTGATCAAACTGAAAACTAGCAAATTCCAATCACTTGGTGCATCTTTACTAAAAATAAACAAGTCCTAATCTCTGATTAGTTTCCTCTACCCACATGCATGTAAGCGTTTTACTCCTTACTCAATAGTCTTCCTCCTCCTGTTTGACTGGAGAAGGCCGATAGACTGCACGAATATAAATCTCCTAAGGCGTCTTGAACGTGTTATGGAAGTTTGTAGGATATCAGAGTTTATGAATGACTTATTGAGACTCGCCTGGTTGGACGATCCAGGCTGATGATTAACATTAAGTGGCCATAATGCCAGCATCTCCATAACATCAGTTTATGAGGATCCAGGGGGCAGTTAAATCTTCTTTACTGACAGTCTCGTTCCAGTACTCGAGCTTTATGGATTTCATACTGGGTTTGAAGCACTATGGCATAAGTGTAGAGGAAATGTGTTCGAGCCGCTTAAACATAACCATGTATGGTGGTAAAACTGTCTGAGCCCAAAGTGAAATTAAAGAAGGCGCCCTGGCTTTTCTGCGAATGCAAGCGAGAGCCTCTCCTGCTTGTCTCTCACTCTCACTCGCTCTCTCTCTCTCTCTCTTGCTCGGTCGCTCGCTCAGAGTTATGTCAGAGCAGAACAATGCACTGAGGTTTTTATAGCACTGAAGAAAGAGAAAAAAAAATTAAACTCGGCACATGCTGACCAGTGATGTCTGTACGCCTTGTGCACAGTAAGAAAGAGAATTCCTCAGAGCTCTTTAGTGATTTCTGTATTTCTCCATGCATTGCTGATCTGATTGGCGCTTCCTGTTTCCCTAAATCAAAAGTCAGCAGTAATAAATTAATCTCTCTTTTATGTGTACAGCTTCAGATTAAGTGTAAAGAAGAAATATCTCGAAACCGACCGGGTCAGGACCTTATCCAGTTCTTGGAAGTGTGTGTGTTTCATTCTGACCTCTTTTTAAGGGGAATGATTTGAAACAGGAGGAAACCCTAAAGGACAATTCTATATAAAAAAAAACCTGAACTGGAATTCATTCGTCCACTAACAGAGAAGCCGTGTGAAGAACTAAACACGTTCCACCAAATCCATTGATCCTTCTGAAGACTCTAGACGTTGCTGATCTAGTTATTGCGATAACGCCGTGGTTTTTAACCTTCTTTCATCATGTTAGACTTGGGATGAACGAGAATCCCAGATCTCTGGCTGGATCATCAGTAAAAGACGGCCACTCGCGTCTCCGCACGGCCCTGCAGGTCAGTGATGCTATAGTACTTACAAAGCTTCCTTTGTGTGCTGCTAAGTTCAGGAGCTGATGAGATTGCCACACAGACCGCATAGTAGCTGAGGAGGCAGCGCCCGCCTCTTATATCTACGCCCAGGAAAGAGCAAGTTGGCTGAATTAGAAAGAGACCATACTGGAACTTGGCTTTTAGTCTTGATGATGAAGTATAAGGTTACAATAAGGTCTTGGAGCAAGTAGTATTCCATTTTATGTCCTCTGGTTAGGGATGAGTATATTCCAAGATGGCCTTCTGCACCACTGATCTGGCAGATGTTCACAGTTTTGCCTACAGGGAGCGAGACCGGTCCAAATTTTCTATTTACTCCAGTCCTCGATGTACTCAAATAGCCGTTTCACAACTTTCACCGGATGTTTTAGATGTTGTATTTGATGGAAACCTGGAAGAGAAAGTACTATTAGAAAAGCAACATTATTATTATTATTAAGTCTGTAGCTTTCTTGTGACTGTGAATCCTTCCATGAATCAGGTGTGCTGAAACAGGACTGCGCCAACTTGGTGTTTTTTGACACTAAAGTGGTCTCGGGAACGATGCAGCGTACTCGCGCATGGGTCGAATTCAATATGGAAGCAATCTTACCCGAGAACAGAAGTAAATCGCTGGTTAGACGTGACCTCATCAGTCCCGCCTACCTCCGAAATCTCTGCGTGCACGCATCAGAGAACGTTACTCTTTACATTGTTTCCAGCAATATCAGTAATATTAGGCACAGCGTATTCTTGCACAGGCACTTGTGTTTATTCACGGGCCACAAATCAAGTAGGTGCATACCGCCACCTGCTGGAGAGTGCAAGTGCGCAAGCGTGCCTGAGAACGATGGACAAAAAACAATATGAAGGCTGACCAACGGGCGAATGGGGAAGGGGAGCCACCGTTTCTGAGCAAGGTACGAATCAATCTTGCCTAAGGTGGAACCTGGGACTTTTTTAGTTCTGGTATATAAAACTTTGGATCAGACTTAAGACAGACAGATTAACACACGCTTTTTCTTTATTTTAGACAAGTGCACATATCACCTAGGTTGTGGAAGGGTGTCACAGCAGTTCCACCTCCTGTCCATGGTGTAATCAAAATGAAGTCCTAGTTTTGTTGTGCTGTTTTTAGATCTTAGTCACGCCCCATGTTGTGAGCAAGTTGAATGTGGAAAGAAATCTGGACAAATTTAGTCTTTCACACCATTAACAATGACCTGTAGCCTAGCCTGGAAAAATCATACAACACACAAATTGTCATTGTAAGGGTTTGAGAATTACTTGGTAAAAAAAATTAATCTCAGGGAGATGAAATAAGCAATCGGGGCACAGTTCACTCTGTATTTACCTGTTTTTTTCCACGAATATACATATCCCATGATGTCATCTAAGGTGTCTAACCAATGTTTATCCTTCTTCTTTTTGTGCCCACTACATGTGTTTGCATGTCTTGTCCTTAAGATTAAAATCTCATCTTGTTAGGTCATGTCTTGATTGGTTGTCTGTGTGGCGCTATGCTGCTCTTCTAACTTCTCCTTATCTCAGTGAAAGCTGTGCTGGGAAACATAGGCAGGGAATGTAGCTCACCCAACCTCGCTAATTTGTACAATATGGTCCGGATTGGGTCCGATCATGCATGTTAGACTGGCCCTAGTCTTGCTGAACCAGACGAACATGATTGTTTATATTAACAACAGCTTCCTTTTGTTTTAAAAGTATTGATGTACTTTATATACTTGAATAGTTTTAGCTGTAGAACAGGTTTTCCACATAAAACGGTCCTGTGGTATTTTTGGTGGCGCTGTGGGATTTCGTTAGAATGCTTTAGTAGCCAGGGTCTGTAAACAACTACAACCTTAAAAATATCTGTACGGTTCTTTATGGAAAAGTAACCGCGTGGTTTCGGAACACAATTAAACCATTTCACTGGAGAGCTGAAGTACAAGCGAGAGCGATACAGGAAACGCTCATTACTTCGGAGACTTGGTCAGTCTGAACATACGGCCTGTTAAACTGACATAAGGTCAACAGAAGCTGCATCCGTTTAGAGGTTTATTATTTTTTTTCTTAGGTTGGCCAGGTGTTGATTTAAGTTTATGCTTGTACGTTTTACTTGTTTAGGTGAAATAAGGCAGAAAGATGGTGAAAAGGGTAATTTCTCACTGAGATCAAGATGTCCAATCTTGACATTACTTAAAGCTGGAAACCCATCAAAGTGTCAGTTATTTGACCATTTGTTAGCCTTCAGATGTGTAAGATGTCCGAAGTAACTTGCTTTGAATTTGTTTATTAAATGAATGAACTGCTGTCTTTCATAGCTAATCTGATCAGGGCCCATATTCACAAAGCTTCTTAAGCCTCAATGGTGCTCCTAGTGATGAAATTCTAACAAAATTCTCTTTAATTTTCTTAGAATTTCTCCTTAATTTTTACCTTAGGAGCTGTTTTTAGGTCCAAGATGTTTCGTGAATCGTTTTTATCTTTACTAAGATTTAGTCCTAAAATTAAGAGTAGAGAGGAGGACTTTTAAGAGGCTTAAGAGTTTCTATAGCAGCGGACAAAATGTTTTTAATGGCGAAAAGTAAACACTGCTCTTCTGTCCAATTTGCTTTTCTTTTACTTCCTTCCACCTCTCTTGGATTTTTGGCTTCATACCATCCAAAAGTGCAACTTAAACAGACTGGCCTGCAATCATGTAAACTGGTAAAAGCTGAGCCATTTTCCCTCCATCAATCTGGAATGGATCAAGTAATAAAATCAGTATGGTTAATAAATGTAAGAACTTAAATATAGTAACTACTGTGTGGAAATTGGTTGTTTTAAAAGTAGACACATGTTCAATATTTGGTTGTTTTAAGAAACTTTAAGAAATTTAGCCTATAACAGAAACTTTGCATAAAGTAGCCTGTATTCATGATTATAGAATTTTGTTATATACAAACATTATGATTTCACTGTCTATTCTATTATCATATATTCCATTTTCACAAAAAGTGCATTTCAAGACTTTTTACAGATTTTTTTTTTATCAACCAATCACAGTCCTTGAATTGCTGCGTCATTCCTACCAACCGGGTCAACCACACCCCCTCACGAAGATAAAGGTTTTTGTACTTTCCTTACTTTCCCTCAGCGTTCCTCTGAGAAGTTTCCTGAATCACTTTTAGTTTAGGACTCCCAGCTAGGACTTTTTAGGCTAAGATGGGATCTCTCTGAGAGAATTCTAAGAAGCTTTGTGAATAGCTTTGTGAGTTTACCCATCTTTTGAGGGTATCTTTTGCATTTCGTGAAGACATCCATAGGTCCCTAGAATGTTATCAAGCCCGGTAGCAAGAAGAAAAGGGAACCACTTTCAGTTTTGTTTTTTAAAGCAGCCAGTGCCAAGAGGAATCATAAATGAAGATTATGTGAGGTTTAATATCTATTTATTTCATATTTTACTTTATTCACATGTCTCTTCTAAATGTTTTGACTTGTTTTTATAGGCAAAGAATATGATTATAGTGTTGGAGATGACTTTGATAACTTTGGTAATATTTTTGGGTGACAGCTGCACTTTACATATTATTTCTCATGGGACATGAAAGGTTTGCCTTTCATTCACACACTCTGGGCAAGTAGAACGCCAATTAGCCTAATCTGCATGTCTTTGGACTGTGGGAGGAAACCGGAGCTCCCAGAGGAAACACAAACAGGGAGAACATACGAACTCCATGCACGCAAATATTCAACATTATTAAAAAGGAAAAAGTAATAAACCTACCATTAGCATGGATCTCTTGTACTTAAACAGTACTGTGTGTATTTACGTATAGTATGACAAAATTGAGACACCTGATAATACACATCCATAATACTTGCACCCAGGCTAATGATTTCACCCTTTGGTAAATATCTGCTTTATTTAGCAGGTCAGATCCCATCAAGTAAATCCAGCAGACCAAAGGTCAGACAACTTCTGGCCCGCTTCACTCGAATATTACTACGTCTGCCCGTGCCAGTGAAAATCCCTTTCATTAGAAATATATTTTTAACCCAATCCATTCTTTTCACCAGTCGCACCAGTGACTGACTAAGTGAGGATTTGTCATCTGGTTGGGAACCGATTTGGCACGAGATCCACACAGTTATACGTCGTCGTGCCACGTCTCTGTAAGGTCTTCATTGTTACCTTTTTAAAGCCCGTTTTCTTTCCATTCCGCGTCTGGCTGCATGAAATTCCTCATTGTAAGTCCTTAGCGTACGAAGCGACTACAATGCCTGGCCTTGTAGCCTGTGGTTATGACAGGATTATGTGGTTGGATTGCATTGTAGGGTTTATTTTTATGAGAACTCGGGTTACGCAAGTGACTCGATTAGTCGTCTCGCAGAAGTTTCCGCACTACCTTTTTGTTTTGTCTGGTGAAGCAACATGCTCTGTGGTTTTTAAGGCTGCTGTTTCGGGAGATTTTTCTATTAATTAACAGGATCCTTTAATAACTTATTATTGTTAACAAGGAAATTACTTCATGCGTGTAACAGGTGATTTATTCTGTAGCATCTTTTAAATCCACCCATATTTTGAGCCAAACTGAGTGTAATTTATGTCCATTTATTTATTTATTTATTTATTTATTTTTCAGCCTTCGGTCTAATAACTAAAAAATCCACCGACAGCATTTTTACTTCTAAAGAAAACCCCTCTGATTAAAACCAGCAGTTTCACCTCAAAACTGTTTTTGCACATAAAAGGTCAAACTCGCCACGTGGTTCATTTTTTTTCATACGTAATGCCTGCTGGGAGATTGGGTGGACGTTGCTAAGCAGCACGAGAGTGTTGGTAAACACCGACTGAAGTTCCATGTGTGTGTCTTGGCCTGGCCGTTCCACTCCATGCTCCGAACGTGAGGATCCAGTGAGTCAGCCCCTGCCAGCGGACACACACACACAAACACGCGCACACACAAACACACACACATGCACACTGACCTGCACTCGGGCTTAACCTCAGTCCGGTCTGCATGTCTGCACTCTGCTGGGCACGGCTGCCTCCATGCCGCTCTTTCACGCTCCATCTCCTTACCCTATCGGATGTCTTCCTGCCAAGAACCATGCTGTAGCTGAAGTTGAGCCAGACAAGTAACATGGTACTTTAAAGAGCAGCCATGTGAATAAACTGTCAGTAACCTGATCTGAGTTCAGAAATCTCGCCCTGAGGAGCAGGGTGGAAGGACTTTTCATGCAATCCGTGGGTGAGTCGGAACTGCAGTTTGCACCTTCATGCTGACATTTCACCTTCAGTTCCTCACACACCCTGTTATTGCAAAAGCTTAGGAACGTAATAAAGGTGAGTGACGACCTCTATGGGGAAGGATTCGTGGCTCTGCTGTAATACACGCCACGTTATTAACTATAGGGAGTTTCCTCCATGCGGATCTTGTTTGCGTAAATTAGCAGACTTGAGTGCAAGGGTGGTGCTTTAATCCCTTGATTAAGATAATGATCCAAGGTTTTAAAAAAAAATTATTTATTTATTTTTTAAATATATAGTCTTTAATGATATTTTCATTTATATTCATTTACATTTACATTATGGCATTTGGCCTACGCCCTTATCCAGAGCTACTTCTAGTTTTATCTGGTTATACGTGAGCAGTCGAGCGTTAATGGCCTTGCTCAAGGGCCCAGCAGTGACCCTGAACCATAGGCCAACGCCTTAACCATTGAACTACACCCGCCACATCATTTGCATAGCCTTACTCACACCCACAGCGGTGACATGGCCAATTAGTACCAGTCGAGTTTTTATACTTGTCTGGCCATAAGCTACAGGACCAGTGATTCATGCTCTGATTGGCTCTCTGCACTCCAATATTTACACACTTCCATGCTTAGATTTTGGACACTTAAAATTCTGCATCTATAGGGAGCGGTGTTGCACCAACCACCCGTAAATTCAAAATAAGAAGCGATGATAATCTCACAAAACGAGAGTGTTGGCGAAACATGAGGGCAGTCTGTATTTTCCGTAAAGGCTGCGGTGTAAGTTTTAAACGCATTCGAGAATTTTGGATCGTTTACCGCAGTAGCCAAAAGCGATTCTGAATCCAAAACTACCTCAACAAAATATTAATAAAATCAGTTTTATTAACCAAGTACAGTCGACTGGTTCACCAGGGGAAGTTGTTGTTTGAGAGATTTGAGCAGTTTGTGTGAAACGTCTGGCTTGTAAAATGTTTAGTGATTTACTTTAGAATCGCAGAATAACTACAGCGATTCTACAGCATTATTGCTCAAACAGTGTGGAGACGAGGTGACCTTTAGAGATCCCGCGTCTCTCACACACACACACGTTTCATGCGCTGTGGGATTTGGCCGCTCGTAGACTTCCTCCCTCCAGACTTCCCCAATTGGAGTTCTGAAATGTGCAAACTCAGCACACAACCCAGTTGTGCAGTCCTATTGTTTCGCGTCAGCGCGGTGGTGTGAGACGGCACCGCGTGTTTTAGAGACATCTGCTAGAAAGGGTGTTGCTCGATGAAAACGTTTTCAGTGAAAGCACATTAAGTTCTTTATTAATTTTAAGTTATGAATTTTTTTCTGAAGTCGTGCTGTAGGTGTCTCGGAGCGCCTGCTCAATAATGCTGACTCATGCTGCTCAGATTCTTTTTCATTAAATGCCTTTCTCTGTATATTTATTTATATTAATGTATATTTAGCTTCTATCCATCTATATAAAACCGAAATTTTGCTTATTTTTTACGGGCAGGGGTGTAGCCAGCGGCGTCTATGGCAAAAACAGGTCCGTACTACAGCACTGGGGAGCGTCTACAGCGACAGCACACACGTCAGCCGTAATATGTAACAGCTGCAGAAACATCGGAGCAGCGAGTTGACGGCACACCAGGCGTGTCACAGGCGTCCCTTACGTCATCAACCTTATGTCTTATTAGTCCTCAGCGTCAACTGTAATGTCTTTTTCTGAGCAGCCTGAGGAGTGGCAGCGAGTTGACCACATACTCCATTTGCACACAGGCATCAGGATCCGCATACGGGTGGAACCAAGGGTAAACCTCTAGCGTGTGTGTGTATGTGTGTGTATGTGTGTGTGTACGTGTGTGTGTACGTGTGTGTGTACGTGTGTGTGTACGTGTGTGTGTACGTGTGTGTGTACGTGTGTGTGTACGTGTGTGTGTACGTGTGTGTGTACGTGTGTGTGTGCGTGTGTGTGTGCGTGTGTGTGTGCGTGTGTGTGTGTGTGTGCGTGTGCGTGTGTGTGTGTGTGTGTGTGTGTGTGTATGTGTGTGTATGTGTGTGTATGTGTGTGTATGTGTGTATGTGTGTGTGTGTGTGTGTGTGTGTGTGTGTATGTGTGTGTGTGTATGTGTGTGTGTGTATGTGTGTGTGTGTATGTTAGTTTCTGCTCCACAGTTGTGGATGGATCTCCTCTACCTTGTCTGTGTATCCTTTAAAAAAAAAAAAGGAAACGGATGTAGAATTGAAAACAGAGACGCTTTTCCAGGAACGATCATGTTCCCAGACTTGAACTTCTCCTTGATTTGTCATGTTCCTCTGGGATGTTTTAATGGTTTTTGAAAAAAGATCAGAAATGGGAAGTGATATTCTGTTTTGCTTTGGAGTGTATTTAGTATCCAGACTTGCTGACTGAGCCAATCAGAGTGATCTTTTATTAAAGGAGATCGTTTGCACTAAGGCCCTGGTCGCGGGCCTGCAGTGGAGAATTGAGAGGTGTGTGACTGTTGTTGCTGCTGATCTTCCGGCTGCTCCCGGCAAGGGGTCACCACGGCGGGCCTTTCTCATGGCACGCGAAACACCTACCACTGAGCCACCAGTGACCCATAGGTGTGTGACTGAAGGTTAGAATAAGGTCTCTGCTGGCTTATATCTGTTTTCCTCGAATAAACCAGCGATTTGTTTTCGAGACAAAGCATCGGCACTATAAAAATAAACGAGCAGCAGGTAAAAGGGGACTCGTTTTTTCTTCTTATCACCTCTGGGGCCGTCTTCCGGAAACGTCCTTCCTAACTCTGAAGTCTCATCTGTCATGTAACCATGGCGATCATCACGCTAACAAATCCGATCGGCAGTTCAGAACCGTCCCGATTACCCGATTTCGTTTTCACACCCTGGCGCTGTTGGGATCTCGACTCGGATTGGCACAGACGGACGGGGTTGATTAATATTCAGCCGCAGCAGCTCTGTGAGATGATTCAGCTCCGTATCAGATCTCAAGTCGATATGAATGTGCTTGTTGTGATATTTTAGCTCGTTTGTCATGACGTTGTGGTTTTCCAGTAACATGACGGACTGCATTTTTTCAGGGGCTCATGGGGGGGGGGGGGGGGATGCTGGCATGCCTGTTTATAGCTGCTATTATGTTAATGGTAATGGAAACTTGTTTTACAGACTTTGCACAGTGTTACTGACTCATAGTGACATTAAAATAACTATAAATGCTTTAAACAGTATTAGGCACTATTCATGCTGCCAACTGGTTTATTCTTTTTACCGGTAGCCCCCATCTTTATTATTTATTTATTTATTATTATTAATTTTTTTGTCAATATCCAAGGTCCACTCTTACCTACACAAAACTTTCATTTATCTGACTATTGCATTCATATGACCACAGTTTATTACTCATGGAATTGTCTTAAATTTAAACATAATCTGTGGCAGACAGAATCACGTGGAGCCTTCTGTCGCTAATTCTGTTTACGTTTGAAACAGTCGGAGTTCAATGAAGGAACAGTCAATATAGCAGTGAAATCCTTCATTTTATTTGCTACAGTTTTTTTTTTATTTACTTCGAGATTGATGAACCGTAGACACTTTTGATTGAATCTTTCCCTCTCTACATTTTAATAATACATTTTTTTTGGAAAGGCAAGTTCTGAAGCAATTGCTTGTACTAAAAGGCGACTTTAGATGTACACATTCACTATAATATGAAGACCTGATTATTCATGCAGTTGTCCTGTCCAGCCAATCATGTGTCAGCAGAGCCGCGCATACACATACAGAAATGGTGCAAAAGACACACTCTCCGTCTGAACCACTGGAACATCACTTAATGACACATTTCCCCATTACATGCATGTCTGTTATACCCAACGTCTTTCTGGTGTCACCGGGTGTGGCGATGGCACACGTGCTTGGGTCCCATCATCGCTGCTTTGCTGCTGTTTTAGTTTAAGTTGCCAGGTATTATAGTTCTGTGTAATGTCATCGATTAGTCTGATGGAAATCTTGGCTATGTTACAGTGCCATTCACCTTCTAAAGACAGCCTGTGTCATCTGCAGACCCAAACCCAGTTGAAAACTATTGGCCAATGGTGAAGGAAACCATCGTCAGGAAGCAACCAAGCAGGAATTCGAGTGAGCAAGGACACTTCAAACATCTTTTTGACCAGTCGGTTTTAAAGAATAAAGGAGTTCATACTAAATATTGATTGTTTTTGTAGCAATGCCATTGCATAAAATGATTTATTCTTATTATCTGACACCTAAAAACTGTCATTAAAACACTGACTTTCACTTTTGTCAAAATATCTTAATAACCGTGTTGAGCAGAAAAGCATCTCAACAGGCCTGCTGAAATGGTTTTAAAGCTAGTTTCATCAAATTTTAGCTTTCCGAACGTCTTTTAAAAACAATCAGAGAAATGGATGTACTTTTTTTTTTTTTTTTTTTGGACCTGGGTGTTTTAGAAACCCTACATACAGCCGTGTTCTTGCTCTAAAACGAACCACGCAGCATGAAATAAAATGGCATTGCATTAAAGAGCATCAGCGTTTTAATGGTCGTGGATTGTGCATTGGGGTGGAACGCTATAGCAGCATGGCATGGTGGTTTAAGCACAACCAGAGTGATTGGACGCCGACTCCAGACGTCCCTACCCCCTGGAGTGTGTGGCTTGAAATAATAGCTTGAGTGGCCTTCATTTCATGATGATTCATAATTGGGTTATTTCTATGTTTTTGAACTCATGAAAAGCATTCCTCCTTAATTTGGGACACGAGATTTCCTTTTGGAGTTTCATCTGCGTCCTGGATCCGTGTTGGATAAGAACAGCGTCTGGTGCGTTTCCTCGTTTTGGTACTCGTTCAGCTGGCGGTGAAGTGGCGAAGTAAGGCGAGAGCTGCGCAGCCAGCAGCTTGGCATGTGACAGCATGTGAAGGTTTTATCGGGAGACAAAGTCCACATTATCTGCCTGAGTCACATTGGCCACCACACCCGCCAGCAGGAACCACTTCCTGTATCGGTGTCTCCCTTCCCCCTAGCCCTTCGCTGCACTGCAACCCAGTGGAGGCCGTATCCTCCCTTTTTCTTTTTTTGGCCTGGTCAATCAAACGAAGCAAATTTTATTACTGCAAGTGTTAAAATGAGTTGTTGATCTGAAGTGGCGGAGAAATACTGTATGTCTAGACTTTGAGTCATGCCGGTGTAATTATCTGATCTGCTAGAATGAAATAATGGACTTGTTTTTGATATTTCTACACAATAGGGATTCATCAGATAAGATGGTGTGTCCCGATACTAGGTGTTACCTGTTCCATGTACAACTCCTGCCATGTCTAATTTTATTCCCAAGCTAGGATTTTATTATTTATTTCTTTAATCAATTGCGTTAATGCAGCCATGGTGTACGTGACCGGAAGGTTATGAGTTTAAATCCTGCTACCGCTAATACTGTTGGGTCCTTGGAACCACTGTCGCACCAAGGTTCAAGGTTGAGCGGTTTTGTGCTTTATTTCAGTTGGTAAACGCTGCATAAATGGCGTGTTAGATGAATGTGTTTGATATTGATGCAAACGTGAAAATAAGACTTATAATGGTAAAAAAAAAAAGGGCTTTTGTAAACTTTTTAAACAGCATCTGGGTGCAGAACAGTTTCACTTCAGTGTGTCGAGTCAGTGTGTGTAGATCTCTATCCTTTGTACATGCCCCTCTAAACTTGGTGTGATTCACCGGAATGAAATGTGCGCTCTATACACGAGCGAGGGCGGCGCACGGAGCTGGGGCACTTTTCATCTGCAAAAATATTTGCCAAATTCAGTTTTCTCTGCTCTGCAACCACAAGCCAGGAGTGTTTAAAGCTCTACTATTGTATACAGAGGTCTGTCAAGTGTGTGTTATAAAGCTCCAGCTGAAATACCTCCGAGTTTCACTCCTTCTCCTAACGTGATGTTTCAGTGTCTAGGTAAACGAGAGAGAAAATAAAAGAGAGCCACGTCTCTATAGCTACTCTCCTAGTTCCTAATCTCTCGCTCTCCCTCTGCAGATATGAAACGGGTGGTGCGGCAGAGTAAGTTCCGGCACGTGTTCGGCCAGACGGTGAAGAACGACCAGTGCTACGATGACATCAGGGTGTCCCGGGTGACATGGGACAGCGCCTTCTGCGCCGTCAACCCCAAATTCGTCGCCATCATCGTGGAGGCCAGCGGCGGCGGAGCGTTCATGGTCCTGCCTCTTCAAAAGGTAAAGAGTTAGAACATAAGAAATAAACACGTGTGCTCTAATTTTGTCGACTGTAGATTTTTAAACTTTTTTTTTTTACTGTATGTATTCGACTATGATGTGTTGCTTTGATTTAAGGAGCTCGTTCGCATACATTTTCCATTTGATGATGGAGAGATCAGAACAGAATGGCGACCCCCCGAGCCGTGTCACAGGCGCTGCTACGGGCGCTCCGTCCTCCATGTTTGACCTGCGCTCGTCTGATTCCTCAGCACTTTGCTTTAAAAGGATTTGCGCAGGGTCATGTGTAAAATGTGGAGGTTGTAAAGCAGGCATCTGGTGTTGAAGCAGCAGAGGAAGTGCTGCGTTGAAACCGGAGCTGCTTCTCGTTTCCCGCTTATGGGAAATCAGATCCCTCTGCTCTGAAGTCTTCCATTTTCCTGTCCCGTGTTGGCAGTAACACTATCCTCAAGGGCTTGATCGACCTCTAGGCTGCCGCCTTGTTGGCTTTTAAAAAAAAAAATAATAAAAAAAAAAATTTACCCAACCTCAGCAGAAGGATTGTGTGATGTCTGTCACCCTGTGATGTAAGCAGATCACATGTCCCGTTCGGCAGCCGGACAAACCGGTCTAGTGTGCGATAGACGCAATGGCCTACTGGCACCACGGCGATCCTTTCATCCTTTCACGGTGCTTAAATCTCCCGGCCTCTTAAACCCCTGTCACCTTCTGTGGTCCCTCCCCTAGTCTGTGCATGAGCTTTAGAAAAGGCTGGGAAAGCCATCAAGCTTTACAAAGACGCAGGATTTACTCACGGCCTCACCTGATGTCGCCGTGGCCTTTCGTGGCGTAAGCGTTCTTCCCGTATTGTTGCTAAAACTCGCGGCTCATCTTACACTTGGATATAAAACTGGTCCGGGTTTCTATAAAGACACTTTGTCTGTGAGTGTGTGCAGATCTGTTCAAGTGGTTCGAAGAGTAATATTTCAAAGACGAGCTTCTTTTTCCGCCTCCGGTTGGCGGCGCGATCATTTGAGAAATCGTCGAAGAGCCGCTTCTCGTCTCAGTGCAATGAAAAACATCCTAAAATAAGACATGGACGATAATATTTCTTTTTAAATAGCTGCTTTTTAAACTATGGATCATTGATAGGAATTTTGTTGTAGTGCAAGATTTTGGTGCATATTGTTTAATGCAATAAAGGAGGAATTAAACACTGTAAATGATTGAATGATTAAATGATTGACGGCGTGATGAAGCAACGTTACGATTAGCACTCTATTAACAATCCCAGTTGCATGTGGTGTAACAGGAATAAAACATTTCACATCATCATAATTATTATAATTTTCCCGAAATGTATTCATTAAAGGTAACCACAATATCCACTTTGTTGCATGAAATAGATTTGCGGCTTGAGATGAGGGAACGCGTTTTTAAGGCGTATATGAGCGAGCCGGAGGAGAACGCGCGAGTTTGACCTCGAGAGGCCACTCGGCTCAGCCGCACAGCTGTCGCCGGTCGTGACGGCGTCTCGGGTTACCGCCAAACCGTCAAAACTACGACGGGCTTTTAGAGAAACGCTCTTGAAATTGGAGACGCAGATGGTGTATAGAAGCCATTAAATATTGCAATTTTTGTGAAACATCACTAGTTGTAATCGTGGCGTGATGCGTGCATGGCGATGTGTAGGCCGCCGGTCTCGTCCAACAGCATGGGTGTGTTCAGTGTGCTCGGTTTGTGTAATGATTGAAAGTGAGTAATGTTTTCATGAGCACAGCTCCATATTACAGGCAGATGGGCGTGTGGGTTTTTTTTTTTTTGCAAGCTCCTTTTGTGCCGATGAATATGACTCTGAAATGATATGTTTTTGCATTTAAGTTTTATTATTTTTGTTATACACTGATTGCATGTTCTGACACACACACACACACAATCAGTTGTTGTGATGTTTGAGGCTAAAATGCATCGTCAGTATTTAATGAAGTGATTTATATTAGTTTTTTTGGAAGAAGCAGCTGCATGGTGGTAATTTCGTACTTTTACTTTCTGCCCTTAACATTCTTTTCCAATTCTTTTCCCCCCCTTGTTTCTTCTTCTCGGTCAGGCTGTGTGTACGGGACACGTGTGTGATGAGTGGGCTCGTTACATCTTGTTGAAACTCTCAGTACTGTCAGGAATGAGAAGCTTTTGTATGAGTGCATGAGTTCGTTCAGGCCTGCCTCGCTGTTCACCCAGAGCTTACCTTCTCAATTCTAAATTCTCATGCGCACACACACACACACACACACACACACACACACACACACACACACGTATATATGTGTCTGAAGCCCATCTGGCCCTGCCATCCTGCTCCCGCTAATCTTTCTGGCGAATCTTTTGTTCCCACATGTGCGTCCCAGGCCTTTGTCTACAGCTTCTGTTCTCCTTCTCCAGCTCGCGCCTTCACACTCGGCGTCTCTAACTAGGAGTCCTGCCGCTCGAAGTCTTATTCAGTCCCTTATGCTAATTATCATGCTTTAATGTGTCTAAACGACTTGCGCATACACATGTACATGTTCTTGTTTAAGACTGTTGCACTAATGAAAAGTGTGTGTGTGTGTGTGTGTGTGTGTATAAAAAAGCATGTTTCTAAAATCATGATGCTTATAGAGTCACTATACAGGTCGAATCGACACCTGGGTATCGT
>JAAGKR010003562.1:0-14840 GCA_011419295.1 Clarias macrocephalus
AGGCTGTCTGTAAACATTTTCGTCAGGCTGTCTGTAAACATTTACATTGGGTTTTATCTATAAACATTTGATTTGGCCATCTGTAAACATTTTCGTCAGGCTGTTTGTAAACATTTTCGTCAGGCTGTTTGTAAACATTTTCGTCAGGCTGTTTGTAAACATTTTCATCAGGCTGTTTGTAAACATTTACATTGGGGTTTATCTATAAACATTTGATTTGGCCATCTGTAAACATTTTCGTCAGGCTGTTTGTAAACATTTTCATCAGGCTGTTTGTAAACATTTACATTGGGGTTTATCTATAAACATTTGATTTGGCCATCTGTAAACATTTTCGTCAGGCTGTTTGTAAACATTTTCGTCAGGCTGTCTGTAAACCTTTTCATCAGGGTGTTTGTGAACATTTACATTGGGTTTTATCTATAAACATTTGATTTGGCCATCTGTAAACATTTTCATCAGGCTATTTGTAAACATTTTCGTCAGACTGTTTGTAAACATTTTCATCAGGCTGTTTGTAAACATTTACATTGGGGTTTATCTATAAACATTTGATTTGGCCATCTGTAAACATTTTCGTCAGGCTGTTTGTAAACATTTTCATCAGGCTGTTTGTAAACATTTTCGTCAGGCTGTCTGTAAACATTTTTCGTCAGGCTGTCTGTAAACATTTTCGTCAGGCTGTCTGTAAACATTTACATTGGGTTTTATCTATAAACATTTGATTTGGCCATCTGTAAACATTTTCTTCAGGCTGTCTGTAAACATTTACATTGGGTTTTATCTATAAACATTTGATTTGGCCATCTGTAAACATTTTCGTCAGGCTGTTTGTAAACATTTTCGTCAGGCTGTTTGTAAACATTTTCGTCAGGCTGTTTGTAAACATTTTCATCAGGCTGTCTGTAAACATTTTCATCAGGCTGTTTGTAAACATTTACATTGGGGTTTATCTATAAACATTTGATTTGGCCATCTGTAAACATTTTCGTCAGGCTGTTTGTAAACATTTTCATCAGGCTGTTTGTAAACATTTACATTGGGGTTTATCTATAAACATTTGATTTGGCCATCTGTAAACATTTTCGTCAGGCTGTTTGTAAACATTTCTATCAGGACATATGTAAATATTTCTACCACGGTGTCGGTAAACATTCATATGTACACTAGTGTAAAAGTATACTTGTAAAATGTCTATAATGTTTACAGGTTGTCTGTAAACTTTCCTTGAGCCCATTTCAGTCAAGGTGTGTATAATCTACTGTAATCCACAGTATGTGTATTGTTATTATAAACCGTCTATAATGTTTACAGCCGTCTATAAACATTTCCATTGGGCCATGCATAGACATTTACTTCGGGACATCAGTAATTGTTTGCATAGTTCTGTCTGTAAGCATTTCAATCAGGATGTGTGTAAATATTACCATTGGGCCACCTGTAAATATATCTATTAAAGGTATCTGTAAACATTTCCATCAGGCTGTCTGTAAACTGTCTGTAGTGTTTACAGGTTGTCTGTAAACTTTCCTTCAGGCCGTCTGGAAAATTATTTTGTCAACGTGTCCGAGAACATTCCTACTGCATTAAATCAGTTTTGTTACTATAAACTGTATGTAACATTTACAGTTCGTCTGCAAACATTTCCACTCCCCCCCTTCTGTAAACTTTTCTACAGCTTTTAGGTTTTACTTTACAAACTCCAGCCATGCAAAGGTTTATCTTGTAACTCATTTCAGTAGATCTGATTTGCACGTGGGAGGAACAGCGTACCTGTCCAGCATGGCTTTATACTCCATCACTCCTGAAATGATATGAGCAGCAAATCTGTAAGAAGAAGAAAAGATCATCAGACACAGTGACACCGTTACTGTAATATAAGGAAGAGAGATGGCAAAATATTATATTGATGGTGTGTGTATGGTGTGGTGAAGCCTCATGTACACAAGGAATAATCACAAGCACATAAGCTGATCATTGGTCTCTCTCTCTCTCTATCTCACACACACACACACAGAAAAACACACGGTCTATTGTGGCTCAGAAATGAGAAAGTAATATAATTACACACTGAAGATGTATAGATTGGAGAAATGTTTTGTTCCTCACTGCTGCTTTCTGAGAAATGTTTTACGCACACACACACACACACACACACACACACACAGGCATGCGCACATGTACACACACATACACACACACAGGCATGCGCACATGTACACACACACACACACACACACACACGCGCGTCCTACAGTCGCACACAATCCATGCAGATCTCTTTCTCTACCGTTTATTCCTTTCTGTGTGTGTGCGTGCGTGTGTGTGTGTGTGAAGGTTGCTCACACATAAGATCACACACAAGCCTCCATTTTGGTTGCTGATGGAGACGGTGCTTTAGGTTGTCTCCGTTGTTTGGAGTTTTACAGAAAGTTTCATTTTATTTAGTTTTCATTTAATATTTAATAAATGTGGTGTTACAGAGAAGCAGTGTGTGCTGTTATAAATGAGGTTTAGTGTTTGGATTAAAGTTCAAAAGTTTTACTTTTAATTTTTATTTGCAAAGTCTTTACAAAAACTTATTAATAATAAAATAAGAGTAATAAAAAGGAAAAAAACTGAACTGTCTCTCTGTCTCTCTCTCACACACACACACACACACACACACACACACACACACACACACACACCCTGAGGCAGTGTGTGTTAACAGCATCACATTCTTCTGCCTCACTGAAATAAAATAAAGGCTCAAATTTATTGTTCATCAGCAGAGAATAAAATCAACGTAGGTTTTTTTATTTGTATTATTTTATTCATTACTTATTACTTATTTTTTAAAAATCAGAAACACTGCTCACTCTGTTATGAACCCGTTCCAGATCCAGTGTTCCAGAGTTCTGATTAATTTCCATTAATTACTACTGTAACAGCATGTTTATTAACTGTATAAGTACATCTTCGCGGGGCCTCCGAGTGGCGCAGTGGTGCAGCGCTCGCCCTATCATCCGGGGATGGCGAGTTCGATACCCCGGTTGATGCTATAACCTCTCGCAGCCGGAGGTCTGGAGAGATCTGATTGGCCGAGCTCTCTCACAGGGGAGGGATGAGAGGTACTTAGCGCTCCCACATTAATCACGGCTCTACAGCCAGTCAGGGGCGTCTGTGAGCTCACGAAAGCGGAAGAAGCGGATAGCGCCGTCCTCCGAGTGTGTTACTCCGCCCCCAACGGTTTGTGAGCGAGCGGTTCGAAAAGAGGCGGTCGGCTGGCATCACGTGGTTCGGAGGAAACACGTGATAATCTTCAGCCCTCCTGGCTGAGTGGTAGCAGTAGCCTTAATGTGGGAGCCCCCTAGTGACCAGGAGGAATTCTTCGAGGAAAAATCCCAAAAAATTAAATAAATAAATAAATAATAATAATAAAAAAATACATCTTCAAATGATTATTGTAATTTCATAATTGTCTCGTAGCAGCATATTGTACCTGAGCGAGTCGTCTCTGTCTCTGAAATCCTGCTTGGGAAACACCAGGACAGGACTGGAGTTAACAGGGAGTGCGAGTCTGTTGTTCAGGTACATGTCCTCCAGCCAGTAATCATAAACCTGCAACATTCACACACACATGGTTTATAGCCATAAACATTATACAGCCATAAGCATGATTATAGAGAAAGGGGAAAGAACAGTGAGTTCTCATCATCTTGTGAAGAACTGAGTCTTAAAGTGGTTTAACAGGAGGAAAAGTCAGTAACCAGTCTGTTCCCTTCAGCTGAACGCAGCATTAAGACATATTTCATGTAGGTAAAGAATAAACAAAAGACAGAGGTGGAAGTGCAGAAATGAAATGACACTAATAAACACAGGGAATGGATTCTATTCATTATTAATTTATTTATCCACTCATTCATTCGTAATGTCACTGACACAAACGTCTACAAGAAAACTAAATCTGTGAAGGAAGCAGCAGAAATCATCTGTGCCTTTAGAGAGCATACAAATACTACAGTTCAGTATATGGCTAAAAGTAATTGCACCCCTGATTATCACCCATGACTTTGTTGAGTGCCCTTTTTCTACAGTATAATTCGCTCCATTCTTCTCTTCTGAGAAGGCTTTCCACTAGATGTTGGGGCGTCCCTGTGTGGATTGGTGTACACTCGGCTACAAGAACATTCGTGAGGTCATGTGTTGATGTTAGGATGTCGAGGAGGCTGTAGTTCCGGTTAATCCCAAAGCTGTAAAATGGAGTTCAGTTTAGTTTGCGGAAGAACCACCTATGGGGGTGATGGTCAGAGGTGCACATACTTTTAGCATGCTCTGAGTAATCAAGCACTGTTGGATGCACAGTGTGTTATTGCAGTTGTGTTTAACTAGTCAGCTGTAAAAGCTATAAACAGATGAGGCATGACATCAACGCCACTGCCAGGTGAACTGGACTGATAACCTGCTGACAGGATCAGGGGCACCCAAGTCTCACTCGTGCCCGCGGGGACCAAAGGCCAGCCTGTCCAGTCTGATCCCAAAGACAATATAATACAGAACAAATCACTAAAAATAGTCAATAGAAAGGCAACAGAACAGCCAGGGCACCACAGCTCACCACGCCCAGGACCCAGCAGGCAAAGAGCACAAGGCCACCGACCCGACCTCCAAACACCCCAGAACTCAATCTGATCAGACTCCCCTAGGATGCACTGGACGAAAATATCCCGATCGATGGAGGTCCCACCCGACAACCAACAGCACCCAAGGGACCCGATGCCAACGTCCTGTTTCCAGACACCACAGCACCCCCCAGAGGCCCTGTCGAGCCACACCCCAAGGCGCTAGAGCTGCCTAAGTGGCACAAGGGGAACCCAAAACCTAGCAGTACCCAAAACAACAACAATACCCAATTCTGTATTTCCACAAAAGACCAATTATAAGTGACCCAACAGACTTGTCAGCTGCTTGTGTGATGTGATGGAAAATTCTAAATGTGTCTTATGTGTGTAATAAAAAAGGCGTTTAGTTCTAGGATTGACCTTGGGAGTGTGTGTGTGTGTGTGTGTGTGTTTTTGTGAGAAAAAGGGAGTTTGCTATGCCATGCCATATGAAAGTGCCTGTAAAAAATGACGATGCTCTTCAGCTCTTACTTTTGGGGAGACCTGTTGCAACAGTTTGCTTTAAATAAAACCTTTGTTCTTACGCAGAAACGCTCTGACAACGGATCTTTTTAATAAATAGCATTTCCACCACAGTGAACACAGATTAACGGCTTCTCAGGACTTTTTCTGATAAGTAATCTTGAAGGCTTCCAGCAGAAAGAACAGTATTTCCATTTTGGAAATTCAAGTTTTGAGAAAAACAAGTTAGTTTTTTTTTTCTCAAAAAAAAAAAAAAGTATTACAAGCTGTTATAAAATATTTTGTGCATCGTTTCTTCGAGTCTCAGCACAAAGGCCACAGTTTAACCCTCAAATGTGTTTTGCTTATATCAGTCTGAATTATGTGTGATTTTGCAAAAAGGTAAAACTCCACCTCTCACAGTTTTGTCCCAAAGGAGAAATCAACCTGCAGTTGTATTTGTAGTGATAGAAGTGTGCAATTTATTAGTTTTAATAAAAACAAAGAACAGGACGTATAACAGATATAACAAGGTGTACAAAACAACAGCTTCCTACACACAAATCCTCTCTCTTCTACACAAAGCAATCACGCGTCTTCTGAATGCTGTGCCCTTATCTCTCTGCTTTCAAAACTTGTGCTAGTGAAAGGTCAAAGCTCCTGAAACAAGAATATATTTGGGGCTTTTCAACCTTTTGTGTCTGTAGACAATAATTTACCAAAATGAGTCTAAAATTGTGTTTATCTCATTTTGCTTAAATATTCTGCACATATCCACATATATATTTAATATAAATTACATCACTGTGAAAGTTTCGCTCATTCGAAATTTGGGGGGGGGGGGGGGGGGTAAATTTCATACCCAGTTCTCAGTCTTCTCTCTCCTCTCCATCAGTTTCTTCTGGAGCATCTCTCCTGTTCCTCCTGGTTTGCCGAACTTCTCCACCTTGGCTTTGGTTTTTTGGAACTGGGCCTCAGGGACGAGGTGTTTCACACACTTCAGGTATGCAGACAGTGTTTGCTGCAGGTCCGGTACAGGTACTTTAGGAAGGACCTAAGGGAAATACAATTATACAAATGTGATGCAGTCTAGACTGTTAATTCATGGGATTATGTTAATTTTCTGAATTATGATTATTTAATATGAAAGCAGTTTGATTATTGATCATGCAACAAAAGTTACACGTTACATACGACATGTGGTGTTGATGAATATCCAAATAGTTGACTAGGGAAAATGTAAAAATGGAATTAGTATAAGGAGACTCAGTAATGTGAACCTCAAGTGATGTGAAATTTGGACAGGATGTGTGTGTGTGTGTGTGTGTGTGTGTGTGTGTGTGTGTCTCCTGGCCATGTGTTAATTAATAAGATGAATTGATCAGTATTTTATTTCTCTCCTTCACAAGTTAAATCATCCCGAGGATAAAAACAACCCGAGATCTCCAAGCTTTCGTGATCAGAGTCGTTAATAAAATGTCAAAATGCCACACATGTTCCTCAGTCCTAATTAATTTTCTTAATTTGTCAATTATTCTCAAAGGGAAATAAACTAGGTACACTCTAAAAAAATATTCTGTGGCCTTGTAAATTTCACTGTAATAAAAAGGTTATGATAACTTAATGAAATCTCTAAAAATCACATACTGTATATGAATGTTTGAGTTAGACAAATCAAAATAAATGCTTAAAAAAACAACTATTAATTTTATCTTAAATTTACACTATAATTTAAGTTTATTTCACAAATAGAAATTAGTATTTGACTAACTGAATTATATTTTTAACATGCACTTAATATTTTTTATACATTTCAATCAAAACATTTAGCAATGGAGGAATTATACTGATTTGTTTCAAGAACTACAATCATCACTCATTCCAACTCAACATTCTTTACGTTTAACAACAAAAACTTAAATAACTGAGTAAATTGCCCTGTGCAACCCTGTTGAAAAAAAAACAGCATAGACCAGCATAGCTGGTTACCATTATACCAGCATATGTTGTGTTTTGGTGCTGGTATGCTGGTGACCAGCATACATTTTGCTGGTCACTTTACTGATGCTGGTCCACAGCACACCAGCATATATTTTGCAATAGTGCCATGATACTATGCTGTTCACCACCCCATCTAATGTTGGTACGGTATAAAAGCCAGAATACATGGAAGATTGTCATCCAATATGTAAAATATAAAACAGAATCAGTATAAAATCTGCTTTATTGGCCAACACAAACAATATTAACATTGTGTAATATGTAACAATATATACAATATGCACATTTGTACCAATAGGATAATTTAACAATGAACAGCAAATAGGTTTTGATAAAAAAAAATAATAACAAAAACAAAACATGAGACGAACCTCTCAGGGACACGTTCACACAGTTACTTTCCCACCACAGGAGTGTAAATGAGTGAACTTGGCCCTCACTCTTTATTTAGGGGTCTGCAGTTTGTGGGCCCTGAAGTAGTTCTGACACGTCCTGACATTTGTGTATTTTTCATACTTATAAACATATAAATGTTCAACTCTTTCACCTAGTGCAAAGTAAATGTCCAGGATTGAGGGAAGAGAGACACAGATGATCTTATACCCAGAAGGCACATTTCTGGCATACTATAAATATGACCGTGCAAACAGACATTCAGGGTAAAACAGTGGGAACAGGAACAGAGCACTATGAAGAAAGGGTGTCAGGTTTGTAAAAGCCCACTTTTACACCCTATACACAGTCATACAACTTTGTGCCTCTCTCGAAAAGCAGTTCTTATTTAACTCGAGACACAAGTGAACATCACTTGGCATTTCCATAGTGTTTATGGCTGCTTACCATAAACTGATTTGTAATTCACACAGACCCTGTGACCAGCAGTGGTAACATTCCTGGCATCTGAGGTCAGTCCATGTGCTGGTCGTGTGCAGTCGCAGGTGAAGCCGTATCGTGTGGTCAACCGCTTAAAAAAATTCAAGAGATCCGTTCCAAATCCAGACCCCAGTCGTGGTCGAGGTGCCCATGACATAGTGATGGTCCGTCTGTATCTTGCCTGCTTTTTTGCATTTGGTCTCTATAAAACAGGTGGCTGATCATTTTCATGGTCACAACGGTTTATAAAAAATGAAAAAGAAACATAAGCATGATGATAATAAAATTACTGTCAATAATCATCAATAACTATTGACCATGAATAAAAGACAACACAAACTTTTGAAATGTTTAGGCAACAGGAGCTAAAGTGTTTGTGCTAAATTACATTATAGATAGCAGTGTCATAAGCTAACCAAAAACTGAACCAAATAGCTGCCATAACATGAAGCTCTCCAAAACAGGGTGAATATATTATAAACATTTACACCACAGCTGATACTGACAACCATCTGTAATCTACATACTGTAAGGCATTAGCTTAGCCACCTGTGAGCTAACCAGTTTATGCTAAGCTACATAAGGCAGTATGTTAGCATGATTTAGCAGTGTTATCTACATGCTAACCAAACCATGTAAGTGACATTAAATGACAATGTTCCACATAAACTGGCAAAAGCTTGTGAGAAAATGAGAAAAAATAAATTAATATTAGTTTTATATTATCAGAATAAGGATTATATAAGATTTAAAAACTTACCCATGGTAACAGCTTGCTGGATTCTCCTCCTTCGTTCTCTGTTGGAGTCTCAGTGTTGTTCTGAGGTAAATCTAAACTCCTCCCACTGTCCAGAACATTCTGTAGAGCTCCAGAAACCTGTACAGTGTATAACATCTTCCACATGCACAGGAAACTTATCAGATCTACTGTGTGTGTGTGTCTGTGTGTGTGTTTGTATGTGTGTGTTTGGGGGCGTGGCCTTGTATGTAGATTACCCTGACTGTTTCTCTGTGAACAGCGTGTGGGCGTGTCCTGTCTCAGGTCATTATCAGTGAATGAAGTGTGGCAGAAAGACTGTATCTCTCCTTACATTCATATGAATTACATAAACTGAGAACATTTATTTTTGATTAAACTTGCTACATTTAAAAGTAGACACTTTAAGATTTCTATAGCTATATATGTATAGATATTTAGATATATGGATATGTGTGTGTTCATTTTAGTTCATTTTAGTGACACGTTTCAAAAAGATTTTTGGGGAGACTGAGAAGGCAGAAAGTGCACCGTGTTTATTTTCTTTATTTTACAAAAGCACAATGTTTTATTGATATGTGAGTTTACATCAACAAATAAAGACATCATTCGATGCATTAGACGCATGTGTATGGTTAAAAATGATGGAACATTTTAAGTTATTTTGACGGTTACCATAAAAAATGCAAGTGGTCCCACCACCGGAACAGCTGACCCCATGATACTGGTGCTGGTATGCTGGCAACCCTGCTGGTATAATTGCTGGTCAAGCTGGTGACCAGCTATGATGGTCTGTGCTGTTTTTTTTTTTTTTTTCAGTTTTAAGTGATTTCCATTGATTACTTTGTGCAGTTATATGAAAGGTTTGTGTTGTGTTCTTAGACAGATATTTAATAAATGCAAAATAATGTATTTATATGTTTTTGGTAAATGAATTATTTTTATCTCTTGTATGTAAATGCATTTAAAGATAACACTACACGGTCCATGTATTTACATCACACATTATTTTCAGTACAAGCTATTAAAAAACAAGATAATGAGCTAAAATGGTAACCAGTTTTAACTACCAAAACCTTGCTGGTGGCCCAGCATATAAATCATATTGGCCTATGCTGGATTTTTCAGCAGGCATGCTGGTCTTCCATCAGTTATGCTGGTTCACCAGCTAAACCAGCATCAGACCAGCAGTAACCAGTATTAACTGTTTTCTTCAGCAGGGAAGTGCTCGTGGGAAGTCTGATGTAACATCAGAGACAAGAAGCGAGGACACACTGCTGTGTGGACGGACATGAATCACCTGGAACACTCCTTACAAATCCTGGTAAGTAAGCAGCTAACATTGAAATAATGACTCTGTCTGCATTCATACAAAACTTTATAGTGTGTAAGTTACTGTTCTGAATCCTGTCACAGCCGCGCTCCACAGCTAACGATAGCTAGCAATAGTCAAGGCCTGGTGTTCACTGTGATTTTGCTTGTTTGTTCCAACCACCAAACTGCTCAGCTAAAGCGCGGTTAATACAGATACTTAAAATCTGGTGTCAAAGGAGAAATTTATTCGTTGAACACTGAGCAGCGTGCGCGTGCATGTCATGCTTTCCTTCGGGTTTCTCCGTGTAGACGGCCGCGGTTGTGTCGTAATATTTTAATTTCTCCCACCAAATGCGGTGTTTTTGCTCAGCCTACCACCACTGTGGCGAGGAAATAAAACTAGCATGACCAAAGCAAGTTTAAACAGCAGAAATGAGGTGCAGTGTCCAGGCTCTGGCAGTGTTTTATCCGTTGCTGTATGTGAGGATTTTTAACATGATTAAACACTGAGCACGCTGCAGTAGGAAACTGTTTGAAAAACGTAAATGCATCAGCTGTGCTTCCAGCAGCTGTAACACTGCAGAGAGCAGAACTCTGAGTCAGAGGCAGGCAGTTGGATTAGCAGTATAATGCTCCATAGCTTTGTGTAAACATGAGCTTGAATAAACTTTTTACTTAAAGTCCTAACTACATGATGTTCTAAAAGACATTTGCAGTGCAACAATGTACTTTTATTGAATTTGCCATTGATTACATAAACGTGCTAAGTAACTAGTAACTAAAGCTTTTTTAAAATTATATATATTTTTTATAAACATGTTATATATTTTCTTTATCTTTTTCACAGCACCAACACCACTAAAGAAGAGCAGTTGAATGGAGATAAAACAGGAGGTACTTCTGTAACTGTTTTTAATGTAACAGAAGTATTAAACGTGTAACCATTGAATCAAAGATTTTTACTTTACCTATAATGTAAAAAACGTTCACTTTACCTATAATAAATCTAGGATATACAAGTTTTCCACTAGAATATACTGTTTTTTCCATTAACTAAAGTAAAAAAAAATTATATAGTTGATTGTAACGCGTGAATAAAGTTGGGTATCATTTTTTACTGTATATGGGACACAGACATGTACTGTACAAGGGAAGTTCAAGTCACAGCATACCAGAACACACTTATAAGAGGAAAACCTTTATTTCTCTCTATACATGAGGTTGTGCATGGTTCTGCAAGAGCAAAATGCCTTTGGTGATTATAGCCGTCCGTTTTTCGTAAAACCATTCCACTGGAATATTCACTGGAATACCTGTAATGAACTTCGTATAATCAAATCGGTTTTACGTCTTCGTTTCAGATAATTTATCACAAGTCCCGCTTTGACTTGAACACTACTCGTCGATCAGCGTGATGTATATTAGTCCAAAAGGTATGTATTTGAACGGAAGTACTATTTTACCAGTCTGCTAGACTTTACAGTAACAGTCACACTTGTACTTACTTGTCTACTATTGTTCCTATTGTTTTTTAGGTGCCAGCTTATGGGATCATTAAGTTGCATTAATGTTAATGTTGCATCATTAAATGGAACTTCCATCATTACTGAGTGAAGCATGGTACCGTTGGTCATGGATATCTAGTGCCCTGTTTTTATTTAGACTGTCATTGCTCCTTTAAGACCTGAGAAGGTCTGCACACACATTTGTATGGATCCCACAGAAAACTGAAGTGTGAAGGTGTACAATCTTAGATTCTAATACAAAAGTCTACTTTGCACGTATTAACTGTAATATGTTAATATGTATAATAATGTCTTTATCATTGTGCTAAATTTAGTCTCAATTCATGAAGTATATTTATATGATTTCGCAACTTTTATATTTACTCAATATCTTTAAGTGTAAAAAAAATTCACAAAAGAAAATTGAGTACAGCACAGTTTTATTAAAGAAAGACTTCACTGAGTGTTCTTCAGTCTGTTCAGAAGGATCAGACAGCACAGTGTCGCCAGGGAATGTTGTTGTGTTTCCTCCTTCACTGTATTGATGAGTAGTGGGTGTGGTATAAGCACACACTATAGTTAAGGCTTGGCTCTGGAGGTTAAGAAAATATCTCACTGGGTCACTGGGACAAAAAAAAGATAAGCTACGATCTTTTCTTTAGACGTTCTTACAATAAGAGTGAGAGACAATGTGAATCTGATCATTCTTTTAAACCGCAGTATGGAACATTCAGACAAAACAAGTCGAGGACGTTTTTTTTTTGGACAGCAGAATGAATGATGTATGTTAATAAATATGTCCATAAATAACAACCCACCATCTGCGAGAGGAACCGATGGGGTTGGTGCACCCCAATTGGGTGGCCCTCAGCCTTTATGGACCAGACCAAAACGGTAGGAGCTAACTTTGGGGACGTGGAACGTCACTTCCCTGTGAAGGAAGAAGCTGGAGCTTGTGCAAGTGGTGCAGTGTTATTAGTTAGATCTGGTGGGGCGGAGATTTTTCAGCATCCCTGTGGAAGCTGGGGACATTGAATCAGAGTGGTCAATGTTCAAAGCTTCTATTGCTGAAGTTGCAGCTGTGAGCTATGATCTTAAGGTTCTGGGTGCCTCAAGGGGTCGTAACCCTCTACACAGCATGGTGGAGACCTGTGGTCAGGGAAGCTGTCCGACTGACAAAGGAGGCCTTCAGGGATATGTTATCCCGTGGGGATGGCAGCCGCAGTGGTAGCAGAGGGAAAGTAGCGGGTGTGGGAGGAGCTTGGAGAATCAGTGGAGAAGGACTTTCAGGTGTTGATCTCCCTGGGTGGAGTGACTGAGGTAGTGAAATAATTCAGCAAGTGTGTGCCAACTACAGGGGCATTATGCTATTCAGCCTCCCTGGGGAAGTACTTTAAGGTGCTGGAAAGGAGGGTTCAGCTGATTGTCGAACCACAGACTAAAGAAGAGCAATGTGGATTCCTCTCTGGTCATGGAACAACGGACCAGCTTTTTACTCCTGGAAAAAGGAATCCTGAAGGGTGCTTGGGAATATGCCCATCCAGTCTACATGTGTTTTGTGGATTTGGAGAAGGCATACTGTATGATCAGGTCCCCCAGGATTTTCTGTGGGAGGTACTATGGGAGTATGGGGTGAGGGAGTCACGTCTCAGGGCCATCCAATCCCTTTACTCTCCAAGTGAGAGCTGTGTTTGGGTACTTGGCCTTAAGTTGGACTTGTTTCCAGTGGGTGTCAGCCACTGCCAGGGCTGTGGTCTTTCACCAATCCTTTGTGATTTTCATGGAAAGGATACAAGGATATCAAGGTACAGCCGTGGAGGAGAGGGTATCCAGTTTGGCTGGCTAAGGATCTGCTTTTTGCAGATTATGTGGTCCTGATGTCATCATCAGTGTGTGACCTTGCTGGATTGGTTTGCAGCTGAGTGTGAAACGGCAGGGATGAGGATCAGCACCTCAAAATCTGTGGCCATGGTTCTCCGCAGGAAACTGATGGATTGACTACTCCAGGTAGGGAGCGAGTCATTACACCAAATGAAGGAGTGTAAAGGTATTTTGGGGTCTTGTTTCGAGTGACAGAACATTGAAATGCAAGGTTGGCCGGAGAATCAGAGCAGCGGGAGCGGTATTGCAGTTGCTTTACCACACTGTTATGACTGTAACTGAGCCAAAAGGCAAAGTTCTCAATCTACTGGTCAGTCTACATTCCAACCCTCACCTATAGTCATGAGCATTGGATCAAGACCAAAAGGACAAGATTGAGAATACAAGTGCCCAAAGTGGGTTTTCTCAGAAGGGTAACTGGCTTTTCTCTTGGAGATGAGAAGCTCAGTCATCCATGAGACACCCAGAGTAGAGCCACTGCTCCTTTGTGTAGAAAAGAGTCAGTTGAGATATCAGTTTTGCATGTGAAATTAGCTAGGCCTTTAGGGGCGCCAGGTGCAGTGGTCAGGTGTATCCCGGGAGCCAGAGCACCGGACATACAGTAGCAGGTAATCTTAGGGCTCTAGGAGCATACAGGTAGGTTCTCTAAGACAGTGGTACATGCTGGAGCTAATGATATACGCCTTCGTCAGTCAGAGGTTAGCAAGCATAACTTTACAGAGGTGTTTAAACAAGCAAAGGTGATGTACGAACAAGTAGTTTGCTCTGGTCCCATCCCAATGAGACGTGGCGACATAGCTTACAGTAGGTTATGGTCACTGAACCGCTGAATGTCCAGGTGGTGCTCCGAAAACAACGTGGGCTTCATAGACAACTGGAAGACCTTTGTGGGCAAAACTGGCCTGTTAGGCCGGTGTCAATCCCACTGGGGAAGGTGCTGCTCTCATTTCTTGTAGTGTAGCGCATGGTCTCAGAAGAGGGCTAGTTAATCTGTGACAATCCAGAGCCAAGGCCAGGGAGCAGACAGACAGGCTAAACCAACCGTCTGCTAGCTGCATAGAGTCGTCACTCATGGTTCATCATATTGAGACTGTGTCTGTTCCCCGAGCTAAACGCACATTTAGAAAGACTCAGAAAGTCTGTTTTAGTAATTTAATTAACATAGACACCACAAACTCAGATCACACTGAATGTGCAGCCAGGGCCGTACTCGGAATTTCTCTGTGAATTTGCAGATTTCCTCGCAAACCTAGTCATTTCTGTAGAGAAAGCGTTAATTGCTGGAGACTTTAATATTCATTTTGAGAATCCAGAAGACCCTCTGAGAACAGCATTTATGTCCATACTAGACTCGGTAGGAGTAAATCAATGTGTAGTAGGACCCACTCATAAAGAAGCTCACAC
>JAAGKR010003562.1:14860-72748 GCA_011419295.1 Clarias macrocephalus
GTTTTAGTAATTTAATTAACATAGACACCACAAACTCAGATCACACTGAATGCGCAGCCGCACCTCTGATCTGAAGCTACGACTGTTAAATATTAGATCTCTCGCATCTAAAGCAGTTATTGTTAATGAAACTATCACAGATCAGGAGTTTGATATATTATGTTTAACAGAAACCTGGATTAAACAGGATGAGTATGTAGCTTTAAACGAAGCTAGTCCTCCTGGATACAGCTAGACACACCAGCCTCGGCTAACTGGTAGAGGAGGAGACGTCGCAGTTATTTACAATGATAATCTGTCTATCATACAAAAATACGGACACAAATTGAATGCATTTGAAGTTCTCTATAGTAACATAAAAAGTAGAGCTACAAATATTAAGTCTGCTCAGTCGATCCCGCTAATTATCATTTACAGACCCCCAGGGCCGTACTCGGAATTTCTCTGTGAATTTGCAGATTTCCTCGCGAACCTAGTCATTTCTGTAGAGAAAGCATTAATTGCTGGAGACTTTAATATTCATTTTGAGAATCCAGAAGACCCTCTGAGAACAGCATTTATGTCCATACTAGACTCGGTAGGAGTAAATCAATGTGTAGTAGGACCCACTCATAAAGAAGCTCACACTTTAGATTTAATATTATTCTTCGAATTAAGTATAAGAAATTTATTCACATTTCCACTGTCTGAAGTTATCTCAGATCACTATCTTGTCTCAATTAAAGTTTGTCATAGTAATAAGGTATGCACAGTGCCGCGCTACCGTATTAAACGTACATTCACATCCAATACCACACAGAGCTTTATCAGTAATCTCCCAGAGTTATCAACTTTGATCGGATCGCCATCTGACTCCACAGAACTGGATTATGCGACTGAACATTTAGAGTCAACATTTCGTTATACCATAAATAATGTAGCTCCAGTTAAAAGGAAATTGATTAGAGATAAGAAACTCGCTCCCTGGTATAATAATCACACGTGCAGTTTAAAACAGACCACTCGGTATTTGAACATAAATGGCGTCAAGCCAAATTGTTAGTATTTCAAATAGCTTGGAAGGAGAAGCATCCTGAACTATAGAAAAGCTCTTAGTGTAGCTAGATCAACGTATCTCTTCACTCTTATAGAAAATAACAAAAATAATCCTAGATTTTTATTTAATACTGTAGCCAAATTAACCAGAAATAAGACCACTGCAGAAATCTCCACAACAACAACATACAGTAGTGAGGACTTCATGAACTTCTTTAATAATAAAATTGTAACCATTAGGCATAAAATTGAGGCTTTGAAACCGGACAATGTAATTGATGCAGTTGTTAAACTAACCATGTCAGATCGGAACTTATAATACTTTACTCCCCTTGAAAAGAATGAACTAATTTCACTAATCTCTTCTGCAAATTCATCAACCTGTATATTAGATCCTATACCGACACATTTTCTCAAACAGAAATAACAGAACCCCTGTTGAAAATAATTAATTCTTCAATCAGCATTGGGTATGTTCCAAAATCTTTTAAATTAGGAGTTATTAAACAGATAATTAAGAAGGCTGACCTCGACACCAGTCATCTGTCCAATTACAGGCTGATCTCAAACCTCCCCTTTATCTCTAAGATTCTGGAAAAGATAGTTGCAGAGCAACTATATATAACATACAGGAACTGTATCAGTCAGGATTTAGGCCTCATCACAGCACAGAGACAGCACTCATTAAAGTAGTAAATGACCTCCTATTAGCCTCTGATCAGGGTTGCGTAACTATGCCTGTGTTACTCGACCTCATTGCAGCTTTTGACACAATTGATCATGGCATTCTCCTTCACAGATTAGAAAATGTAGTAGGAATAAAGGGAACAGCCCTCTCCTGCCTTAGATCCTATTTGACTGATCGTTATCAGTATGTAGATTTAAATGGTGATTATTCTGCATGTTCTCTAGTGGAGTTCGGTGTCCCACAGAGTTCAGTTTTAGGCCCACTGCTTTTTTCCCTTTACATGCTTCCTTTGGGCAACATAATCCGTAAGCATGATATTAATTTTCACTGTTATGATGATGACACACAGTTATACGTCTCAGCAAAACCAGATGAGATAAACCAGCTTGCTAAAGTTGAGCAATGTGTAAAGGATATAAGAGACTGGATGCTAATTAACTTCCTCCTGGTTAATCCTGATAAGACAGAAGTTCTAATCATAGGACCGCATGCAGCTAGAAGCAAGATTTTAGATCACACTGTAATTTTAGATGGCCTTTCTGTTCTATTTAGTGCAACAGTAAAAGACCTTGGTGTGTAGATTCTAGTCTTTCATTTAAAACTCATGTAGATAATATCACCAGGATAGCATTCTTTCACCTCAGAAATATTGCCAAGTTAAGGAATATATTGTCACTAAACGATGCAGAAAAACTAGTTCATGCTTTTATCACCTCAAGGTTGGACTATTGTGACGCTTTAGTGTCTGGTTGTTCAACTAGGTGAATAAACAAGCTTCAGTTAGTCCAGAATGCAGCAGCGAGAGTCCTCACTAGAACCAGAAGATATGTGCACGTCACCCCTATCTTATCTACACTGCATTGCCTCCCAGTGAAATTTCGCATTTATTTTAAAATACTACTTTTGACATATAAAGCATTAAATGGTCTCACGGCGCAGTATCTGAGTGAAGTGTTAGTGACTTACTATCCGCCACGCCTACTTCGATCAAAGGATGCAGGTTGCTTGTCAGTACCGCGTATTATAAAAAACTACAGCAGGGGGCAGAGCTTTTTCTTACAAATCCCCAAAGTTATGGAATAGCTTTCCAAATAGTGTTCGGGACTTAGGCACTGTCTCAATGTTTAAGTCTAGGCTAAAAACGTATTTATTTAAACAAGCATTTTGTAAGTAGATTTGCCGTAGGTAAAGGAGCAGATCTGGGGGACTCACGGACGTAGAGTATTATGGTGAACTGGTAGATTTAGATGCTGTCTTCCCTACTCTTATTGATCACTCAGGTTTGTTGACGGTGAGGTGATTGGTTGCTTTACATCTCAGGGAACCTTCTGGGAATGTCTGTGTTTCCTTCTGGCCCCTCCCTTTTAGTTATGCTGTTATAGTTAGTCCTGCCGGAGTCCTTGCTTGCACTCTACACTAAATATACATTCACCTTATACATTATGTGACTATGCCCATACCTAACTGTTATCTCTCCCTTCCCTCTCTTCCCCTCTCTCTCTCTTTCCCTTTCCCTGTCGAGCTACACATGTTGTTCCTGAGCTGCCATTGATCCAGACTCCCTCTGCCCTCTGGACCTGCCTGACTCCTGGTTCCCGCTTCTGGTTGGAGATCTCATCACATGGATGTCCTGTGTGTCTCTTTGGGATGCGTTCAGTGTCTGGGGATGGTTTCACTCTACTAGGAAGACGGTTTTGCCTCGACTGATGTTGACAGCTGTTTCTCTGCGGACTTGGCTATAGTCGCTCGATAGTTCAGGACTGGAATTTCCTACAAGTCTACTTGAGCCTCCAATAACTACCTGGACTCCATATTAACATCAATTAACAACTATTAACAACTATTATACTGAACTGCCTGCCACCTAACACACAGTATGAATGCAGATCAATTCCTGCTTTCTGTTTCACTAAAATGAGGATTGGTTCCCTGTTGAGTCCGGTTTCTCTTAAGGTTTCTTCCTACTGCCATTTCAGGGAGTTTTTCCTTGCCACTGTCGCCCTCGGCTTGCTCATCAGGGACTATCTGACCATTTGTTGATTCATACACATTCACATTTCATACAAACTTAAATCATTCTTTTGATTGTGTAAAGCTGCTTTGCGACAATGAAAATTGTTAAACACTGTACTATTTGTACTATACTGTACAAATAAAACTGAATTGAATTGAATTAAATTGAATAGATGGTTTGGGCATTTTTAAGGATGTCACTAGGCACGTCCAGCGGAAGGAGGCCACGGGGCAGACCAAGGACTAGATGGAGAGATAATATCTCCACACTGGCCTGGGAACACCTCGGAATCCCCCAGTAAGAGTTAGCTAAGGTGGTAGGGGGAAGGGGTTCCCTGCTGGAACTGCTAATCCCGACACCCGATTTTGGATAAGCGGTTGAAGATGAATGGATGGATGGATAAATTAATAATTTAATAATAGGTTTAATTTTTTAAAAAGTTAAAAATTACAGACTGGAGACATAAATAAAAAGCTCTGGTTCCTATGAATGTGTTATTTCTTATTTCTATTGAACTGCCTTTTTTCTTTATGGCATAGATTCAACAAGGTACAGGATTGATTTTGCGCCATATTGACATGATGTCATCATGCAGTCACTGTAGATTTGTCGGCTGAATATCCATGATGTAAATTTTCCATTCCACCATGTTCCAAAGGTACACACATATTGGAGGGAGATCAGGTGACTGTTGAGGCCGTGTGAGTACAGTGACCTCACTGTCATGTTCAAGAAACCAGTGGGAAATAATTTTAGCTTTGTGACATGGTGCATTATCCTGTGCTCATCCACACCCCCAAACTGATGGATATGGTCAGCAACAATACTCAGGCAGGCTGTGGTGTTTAAACCATGCTCAGCTGGTCTAAGAGCCCCAAAGTGTGTCAAGTAACAGTATCTCCCCACAGACCATTACACCACCACCACCAGCCTGAACCGCTGAGAAAAGACAGGATGGATCCATGCTTACATGTTGTTTATGCCAAATTCTGACTCATCCATCCAAATCGAGACTCATCAGACCAGGCAATGCTTAACCAATCTGTCTGATTTTGGTGAGCTCATGTAACTTGTAGCCTCTGTTTTCTTCTCTTATCTGACAGGATCATCATCCGGTGAGGTCTTCAAGGTTCAACGTTTCGTGCTCTTCCTCATACCTCTGTTGTAATGAGATGTTATTGAGTCACTGTTGACCCTCTATCAGCTCAAACAGTCTGGTCGTTCTCTTCTGACCTCTGGCATCAACAAAGCATCATGCAGAGAAATGCCCCTCAATTGGGATTTTCCATAGAATGGGTATAAACCCTAGAGATGGATGTGTGTAAAAATCCCAGTAGATCAGCAGTTTGAAAAAAAAAAACTGTACCAGCCTGTTTGGCACCAACAACCATGCCACAAGAGTCGCTTTGCATGCTGCTATTACCCTGGATACCGTGGGTCTTGATACATCACAAAGTCTTGCTGTCTTGGTCACAGATGCGCCAGCGAGACGCGCACCAACAATTTGTCCTCTGTTGAACACTGATACATCACCCATAATGTTGTGTGCATTGCAATATTTTAAGCAAAACTGTGCTATTACTCTGCTAATTAAACCTTCACACTCTGCTCTTACTGGTGGAATGTGCCATCAATGAAGATCGGCCACCAGGCTGCTCAAATTTAGCCATCAATCCTCCAACACTGAATTGTCCAGTGTTTCAGTTTCATTGTCCAACCCCCCTGTATATATGATGTGTTGTATTTAAGTATAACAACATCTAAGGTCACTTTATACATACATAACATTTATACATAAAAAAAAATAACAAAAGGGCTTTAAGGTGTAAAAGAAGGCAGAGAAGAGACGTGTGTTTATTTAAGAGCTGAAAGTCACTGAGCTGCCTGATGACACAGTATCACACATACTCACTTCATTTTTTGGTTTAGTGTAAAAAAAAAAAATTTATGCGCATATCATGTTTAAACTCTTCATTTCGTTCAATGCAAGTGTTCACGTAAATATATGAATCTCTCTCATACTTAAAGTAGACGATGTACTGTATGATAATTAAAAAAATAACTCAGTATGATAAAGTTCACATCAATGTACACTTTGCTTGCCATGAAGTGGAATTCTCTCACGAAATGTACAGGGTGAACATTATCGTGTGCCATGATTTCCCTGTGATAGACTCCAGGGCTCCTGATTCCCTACAGTGGATTAATATCTTTCTTTTTGATACTGGACTACATTTGCATTTGCATTGCTGTTTTTAATACACCCTTATCGAGGCACTTGCACTTGCCCCATGGGAGAATCCCTGACGCCGCGTTAAGAGCCGTTCCGTGACTCTGTTAGCTCAAATGAGGTTTGTTAGAGGACTGAGCGATAGCGTCATCATTAATGTAGACTGCAAGGGCAAGGACTGAAATCGATGAAATCTTATTCCGAGCCAAAACCAGAGCAATGAAATACTTAACAAATAAAACACAGCAGCATTAACATAATCAGAGTTGAGTATTATTTATCATAACAGCACATACAGAAGTGTTTCCACCACAGCACTATTTCTGCGTTAACTTCTTCCTTGTAAAACAACACGTTCTACTTAGAATTGAAGTGGAAATTAGCTAGTAGTTCCTGTCATCGCTAGAAACGTTCGTTATCTCACCAGCCTCTCTTTATTTTCTCTCTTGAAGGTAATAAGGTGATGAAGCGTAAACTTCTCTCTCCTGAAGGTGTTTAAAAGTCACAGCTTTACCTCTGACTGTTACAAGAGGCTAATACTGGAGACTCCTTCCATACATGTTGCCATCTCACTGAGAATTTCAGCACTGTGTACTGCTCGGCGCTGTCTTGTTGTATAGTTCTTAGCTAGCTTTGATAATTTATGTTGTATTTCACAATATAATTGTTCCAACACAAGTTCCTCTTTGGTCCAGGAGGAACGTTGTTTCATTTTCATTCACTGTGCACTGAACTGTATATGGTTGAAATGACAATAAAAGCCCATGTGACTTGACCTGACATAAAATGTCTCCTCATGTATCAACAGTTACACATGTTCTGTAATCGGTTTATTGTCAGCTGAACATGTGCTGTACACGTCTCTGAGAATCATCACTCTCATCCAACTGAATACTGTAACCATAACAGGACAAAAATAAGATGAGAAAAAACAGAGAATCACGCAGTGTAATGGAGAAAGGAACATTTATATGTTTACTGAACAGATGCTGTCTGAAATGTTGTTGTTGTTGTTGATGATGATGGTGATGATGATGATGATGATTATATTATGCTTACATTGCTGTCTCTGGATGGCTCTCTCTCCAGCACAGGCATCCTCTCTCTATAATCCAGATGCTGATCAAACGATCTTCACGACACATGGAGAGAGAGAGAGAGAGAGGACAAATCATAAATATTTATCATACGTTTAATCTTATACATCCTATAATATCGTGATGCACTTCTTTTCGACATATCCAGCAGTGATGAAGCATCTCTAAAAAAAAAAATCCCATAATAATAATAATAAGTAAGATAAATACGCACTATTAAGACAGGTCAAAAAAAATAAATATAAGTTATTGACAGAGATGTAAAGACACATATCTGAGTAACTGAAAGTACGGTGCAGGCAGGCACCATTTATATACGGTTAAATATGTATGAGTAACGCTACAGCATAAAACATCATAAGAAACATCATATTATAAAACATAGAAGAGATAAATACATAAAATCAAGGCGAAGCCAAAAATTTATTTAAAAAAAATTATTTTACAGGGTTCTTGTTTTTCGCCCGTTTTTTTCTTACAAAATGATTTTTAATTGTCCAATGTATAATAATGCTGTAGTGTGCTGTAATATGATATTCTTATTCTTCTTTTTTGCAGTTTATGTTTAGTTATTAAAGATAATTTGCTTCATAAAGCAAAGTGAAACTTGAGATGTGATGTGCATTAGGGAGGATGAGTTAGTGCAGAAAGTGAAGGGTTGTGCATAAACGGGAGATTTCTATCATCTTTCATTAGTGCCATGAAAATTACTTTTTTTTTTTTACTTATTATTACAAAAGAATATAGAGCATGGAATTTGATTGTTATATATATTTATGCACGTTCTTTAATAATAATAATAATAATAATAATAATAATAATAATAATAATAATAATAATAATAATGTGCCTGATATCTGACAGTATGTCCAAGAAATGCAACGTGCATACATGATATTATATCTAAAACATCTTTATTCTTACACTTACTCTTGTATTTCACAATATATCACTTCTATAATATTTTTCAGACACGCTCTTTACTATGAGAGCTCGACATGTACTCGATAAGCATTTATTTCGCATTAATTGATGATATATTTTCTTGCATTAATTACCTGCGGAGCCTGTGAGATCAGAAGTTCCCGTGCGCACGCTCCTCGCAGCCCAGCATGCTCGCGCTGCTCTTTCCGCGCGCGCCGTGACTTTTTTTCTGTCTCTTCTGATCGCCCTTCAGGCTCTCGTCCGAAACCACGCCCCCTCGCCTAATGAGACGCGCAGTCATTGGTCAGTTATTACACTGAACGGGTTCTGACGCGCTGTGATTGGTCAGTGTGACGGCGCTCTGACAGACTCTGGAAGGATGCAGAGAGACTGAGAGAATCCTTTAGCAAAAAGTCATACCGGATCAAACGTTTCATTAATCATTTGCATAAAGTAATTATTCATAATGTATTATTATTTATTAATCATTTACATGATCTTATCATAATTTGCATAAGCTTTATTAATTTGTTTCAGTAAGCATGGAATGAGCGTAAAAAATTTTTTATTAATGAAATATTGTGTATATTTATTGCATTAAAATGTATGAATGTATCTACGAATCATTCACATCCTCTTAGATTTAAAATGTAAATTATGTTTTATCTTAATTCCCAAGAGTTTTTATTTAATTGAAATAATAATAATAATAATAATAATAATAATAATAATAATAATAATAAGATATCTGGTTATTTTATCTGTTTTTATCTGAATGATCATATGATTAATGTTAGTTCATGTAATCATATTATCATTTAATTTATTTATTCACTTATTTATTTATTTTTAAAGATGAGTGTGTTTGTGCTTTCTTTGTTAAATTTAACACAACAATCCAAACAATGTGATCTTTAAAGATGTTTATTATCAAAATTATCATCATAAATGAGAATATTTCATTCATATTCATTCTGTTCTGACTTTAACAGCTTACACTCTTACCTTTACACATTTTTTTTAACATTTCAGTTCCATATATTTTATCATATCGACATATTCACACGCCACCAATTTACATTGATTTACATATATGTACATGTGTCATATTATAGTTCAGTATTTAAAACATGTTCTTTTGATTTCATTAGACTAAAATAGGCGGACATATTGATAAAGCTCCAATGTATTATATACAACAAATACAATCACTTCTGGGGTTTGTTCTTACATCAAAATAAGCTACCATTTTTTATATTGAAATATATGTGAAATATATGTTGTGTTATTTTTCTGTACATATCATTTCTATACATTAAAAGAAAGCAGCTTATTAATGTTAATGCATTACGACTCATTGTATGATTTAATACAGTTATTACACATTTTCATGATAACTTCACAGTACAAGCAGCAGTGTGGAAATAAACTCCTGTGTCATCCAGAAAGAAATATTTCAATTTTCCATGACTTAATTACACCCTGTGGGGAATTTTGGCTCTGTCTATTCCACAGAAACATCACAGACATGTTGACATTAGGAGGACCTTTTATTATAATCGATCAATTACCTTTTGTGGATAATAAATGTGCCAGAAATGCTTTAAAATCCCAGGATCATTAAACACATACATATATTCTCTTGGTTCTATAAAGAGCTGCCATAACACACCGAATGTGTAACTCTAAAGTGTTCTGCAGTTTGTCCCTCTGGGGAAGCTCTTGTCCAGAGCCATGTTTAAGCAATGTTAGAACAACATAGAGCCCCTAAAGAACCTGTTTTCTACAGAGTTCTTCATTGCACTAATACCACATTGATAATTAAATAAATAAATAAAAAATATCTGAGAAAAAAATATCTAAATTTGTTCTATCTTCTCTACTAAACGTTTCAGTGTGACCCCTTTATATACATCCAAGAACTAAAACAAAAGTGAATTGAATATATGTTAATATATTTTAATGTGTATGGGAAATAACCTGCTCTAGCAACTTCATATCTAAGAGTGTGATGTTAGGTGTATTCTGGTCCTGATGAATCCTCCTCGGAGAATGATCTCGAGCCGAATCCATCCTCGATGGGCAGAGCACTGGTTGTGGTGTTGATGTCTGTGTTTGTGGCAGTGCTCAGTCCTTTCCTTTTTAGCTTGCGCTCCTCCATTTTGATGGTGTCGTAGAGTCCTGTGGGACCCTCCTCCAGCAGCACGTTCCTCTCAGAGTAGGACGGCTTCATCTGGCAGACGTTTCGCAGCACGAGCAGAGCGGGAGCATAGAGCATGTTGATGAGGCCCATGCCCAAATTGAGCTGGACAAACCCCAGATTATGGACGATCTGTCCGGCTACGATGGGCCCCATGGCATAAGCCACGCAGTACGAGATGTCTGCAATGGCGTATACACTGCCGTAAACAGACACGTGACGGACGTCGACCAGGAAGGCCAATGTGGGCAACAGCGCCGTGTCGACGAGAGCGATCCCGAAGCAGATGCCGCACAGCGGCACCATGAGCTGTCCGAAGGTCTTGCAGGCAGGGACGGTGCACGAGCTAGCGCCGATGATCACCATGCCTAAAGCACCGTAGAACCACTGCAGTTGTGGGTACTTGGCTGCCAGTTTGACTGTCACATACACGCCAAGAACGTGCGGGAAGAAGGAGGGCAGCCATGTCAGACCCATCTCCCACTTGGTTGAGTGCATCGTGGTCTCCATCCAGTTGGCCACCGTGGGCTCGAGGAAGGCTAAGGGCACGTTGCACACCGTAAGTGCTCCCGCCACCACAGCAATATACGGGTCCACCATGAGCCGGTGGATGGGAGTGCCAATGGGCATGTTCTCCCGTGTCCGGTTTGAAAAGGGTTTGATCACAGTGAGCAGCAGGAAACCATCGACCAGGCACACACACGCTAACACGACAAATGGGACGCGCTTACCGAAAAACTCGTACATCACTCCACCGAACGGCGGCGCCACGAGGCTACCAAACGATATGAACGCCAGGGCGACACCGAGGGCACGACTGCGTTCCGCCTCCTCCGTGTACTTGTCAGCGATCATGGCGATGCCCGATGTGTCTGCGAACGCCGAACCAAGACCCTGTAAGCTGCGTGCCACAAACAGCGTGACATAGTTCTCGGCGAACGCGAATACGGTGGTGGACAAGAACATGACCATCAGCCCGATCAGCAGCGGGATGTCGTAGCCCACCCGGTCGATAAACGTCCCCGATAAAGGGTTGACAAAGAGCTGGACGATGGCCTTGGAGGCAAACAGAACTCCTATCTTCACGTCCAGGTTCTCCTTGGTGGAGGTGTTACTGTGTGTCTGTGCCTCATTTTCTCTCTCCAGGTCGGCCAGGTAGTCTGGGATGATGGGCACGATCACCATGTAGAGCATGTTGTCTAGGAGCAGAGCCAGGCACACGATCACGAGGATTATCCTGCGCTGGCGCTCGGGCTCGTGCACCGCGCCGCCCAGCTGCTTCGTCCGTTCGGAAAGTTTCTGAGCCGCGGACCGGGCCAGACCGAGCGAACCTCCGGAATCCTCCATGCTTCAAAGTCAGGGGGAAAATCCCTCCTGTTTCCTAAGCTGGGGTGTGTTTATTTATCTTTCTCCAAACCGCGAAGTTTCTCTCTCTCTCTCTCTCTCTCTCTCTCTTCACGCGCAGCTCTCAGCTCGTCCAGCGCTTATTTTCCATCTTGTCTCATCCGGACTAGTTGCCTCCTTCGGGCGTTGCCTTTTTCTTCCGATTCTTCTCTCTCGAGCTTTATTTATTCTTGTTTGTCTTTTCACTCCCTTTGATTTCGGCCGGTCTCTCCGCCTCCCGTCCTGCGCTCACACGGTGCGACTTTCCGCATCCACGGAGCGCGGCGGTTCCATTAGTGCGCGTGTACCGAGTGTTCACATGGACTCGCGCGCGCTCTCTCTCTCTAAGATCTATAAATGGATTCACATTGACCAATCAGAAGTGAAAAAAGAAGTACCGAGCATCACGTCCTTCACAATGGGTGCGTGTGTGTGTGTGTGTGTGTGTGAGAGAGAAAGAGAGAGAGACTTAAAATAAAAAGACAGAGTCATAAAAAAACGTATTTACGTATTTAATGCATTTTTATATTAAGTCGCATAATGCAAAAAATTATTAAATGTATAGTCTGGATAAATAATTGACAACATATTATAACATTAAATTAAAGATATATAACCCATGCTGTTGCTATTATTATTATTATTATTATTATTATTATTATTATTGAAAAAAATACATTAAAAAAATACAAATTTAAATATAAGATTCATAAATATATTATAGCTGATGTGTTAATTTTACATTTATGAAAAAAAGATTCAACAAATAAAAACGTTCTACAGCCAAATAAATGCAGCATAGAAAAGTATATATTTTTTAAATCTTTGTTGACATTAAAAGAAGAACAAGATTTAAAACAAACAAACAAACAAACAAATAACAAACAAACAAATTCATTCATTCATTCATTCATTCATTCATTCATTCCTAGAAATGAGCACATCACCATGATGGACAGCGCCCCTTGTTGGGGTAAAATAAAAGAGTTAAATTAATTATTAATACAAATAAAAAAAATCCACTTAAAAATATAAATTAAAGAATTAGTTAATAAGCTGACTGCATATCTGTATCAGTGGAGGCTAAACACACTAAAAACATTAAATAACAAACAGCACTGAACTATTATCTTTCCCCACATTCTCTCATAGATCAACTGCGTCTTTCGATAATTAATTCCGCATCAAACGTTTAATATAATGAAGTTGCTAAAGTACAACAAATAAACTGAAAATGAACTATTCCAAATTACAGCATGATGATGCGATGTTACACAGTGTAGAGACACTGCCACCTAGTGTTCACTTCATTACTGTGCACAACATCAGCAACATCAGGTTGAACGCAGACAACTGGATCCTTACTACTGACGATCAGTCCATTAATTACAGATGTACATTTACAGATGTGTATTATTATTATTATTATTATTATTATTATTATTATTATTATTATTATTACTTCAGAGTAATAAATCTCATTTTTAGGACTCTAATTTAAGACTTTAAGAATTAATTGTCAATATTAAAAATTTTTCCCCTTTGTGCTGATTTGTGCAATAAAAATGTTTTGTTCACATCTGTCTATTACTTTTGCAAATAAAATAAATTATTATAAATGTAAACTTGATGGTCAGTATTAAATAAATAAATAAATAAATAAAAATACAGAAAAAATACAAACATAACTTTTTTATTAAATTTACATGTATTATTAATAATTCATCTTGTTTTATTCTTTTAAATGTATGAGTTATATGTTGCAATTTTATGAAGGTAACCGAAACAGAAACTGTGCTTCATCTTAAGTCAATGATTTATTTCTTGTATCTTGGATATTATCTTATTTAAAAAGGTAAAATATATCTCTAGTTTATTTATTTATTTATTTATTCATTTATTTTTTTAAGTTGATTTATAGATGTTGATTGTCACTAGTGGTGTGTGACTCTTTACTGTCTCCACTAGAGGACACCAAAGAACTAAAAACAACAGAGAAAAAAACAACAACTCACGCTTGTTATACAAATGGACTGATTATTTTCCTCAAGTTTTCTTTAAATGTTTAAACATCTGCTAGTTAGAGCCTCTGTTAAAAAAGAACCTATAAAAGTTTGATCACAGGAACAATTTATAAATTGTAAAAAATTTATAGTTTTTGTAGTAGCTGGAGCTTCAAATGTGTGTGTGTGTGTGTGTGTGTGTGTGTGTGTGTGTGTGTGTGTGTGTGTGTGTGTGTGTGTGTGTGTGTGTGTGTGTTGCACGTTCTCCCTGTTCTTATGGGTTGCCGTAGCGTATGACTGGGTGTCTGATTGTGTGTGCTTGAGCCCTGGCATGGTCGGTACTCCACCTGGGATATCCTCTAAAGCTCCCCAATCAACACCACTCCCCAATCTACACTACGAGTCAAAAGTTTGGACACCCCTTCTAATTCTCTGGTCGTTCCTGATGTTTATTTCTCTCTACACTGTAAAACAATTCTGAAGGCGTTTCTCCAAACTACACAATAATCTCCTCTGAACAGTCGATATTGAGATGTTTATCTGCTACTTCTGCTCTGTGAAGCTTCATAACGGCTCTAATCTGAGGTGCTGGTTGAGGTTAATTGGTGATTTCTGAGGCTGGTGACTCTAAATGAGCTTCTCCTCTGCAGCAGTAAGTTTTGGTCTCGTTTTCCTGGGAAGGTCTTCATGAGAGACAGTTTCATCCTGGAGCTTGATGGGTTTTACAAACGCACTCGACACAATACTGTTCTTGTAGGAACTGATCCGGAACAGCCGACCTTCATGTCTTAAAATAACAACTGACTGATGTTGTTGTTGTTGTTGTTTTTACTTAATTGCATAATTCCTTATATTTATTTTATACTGTACAGGTCAAACGATCAATGTTCATGTCTAACATCAGAACAAACAAAAGGTTTGACCTCTGACTTTTCTGGTAGAATGATATTTGGTTTGTTGTTTATATAGAATAATGCAAAAAGCAAAAAACATTCATTTCTGTAGGTGGAAACATGAGAATCGTCAGACTGGTTGAAGCTGACCCGAAGACTATGGCAACTCAAGTAATCACTCTTTACAATCACGGTACACAGAAAAGCATTTCAACCTGCACAGCTCATCGTTTTTGAATCAGATGAACTACAGCAGTAGAAGACCACATTAGGTTCCATTCCAAGAACAGGAATCTGAGGATATCATCTCTACTGACTCACTGAAACTAGACAGTTGTAGTCTGAAGAAAGAGATGGGACATTTGTCCAAGATGAGAAGATAATTACAGGACAATATTAAAACCTAAAGATTATTATATGATCCTACCTGATCAAATCTTCCCTTTACCTTCGGACCTGCATAATCATGATACATATTGTACATGGAGCTTCTGCCCTTCAATTCAATTCAATTCAATTCAATTTATTAAATTTACCTCAGACACACAGTCTGCTGTGGTGGAGCCTCCAATAAAAGATTTTTTTACATGCCTCTCTCAAAGTAAATTAAGTAAATTGGAAGGTACTTTTGTACTTTTACTCAAGTATACATTAAAAGGATTTCGACTTTTACTTGGGTAATATTGGCCCTAGGGACTTTTAATTTAGTACAGGATTTGTGTACCTCTTTAGTATTAGGTTAGGCTAAGGATGGGTTGAGTTAGTGTTAACTTTAGGTCATGGTTGAGTTAGGATTAGAATTATTCCAGGCTCTTTAGTCATTAATGCCCGTGTAGACATTATAACCGCTGACCTAGTCTAGATAACGTATCCACACTGTGTATGGAGTATATACCTTCAGCTGTTGTCTATTTTTCGTTTCATTCCTTATGTAAAGTATTATTTACTTGTGTTTCCACATTTATCATACTTTTTACATTTTGACTACTTAGAGAAAGCACATGGTTCATATAAAAATTGACATAAAGGGAGATACATGAGGAATGTTAAAGAGTGTGTATTGGTGAATAAGTATGTAATGGGTCGTGTGTGAATGTGTGTGTGCCGTGCACCCAGCATTCCTGGGACGGTCCCTACTGTACATCCACTGCAACCTTGACCAGGATAAATTATTTACTGTCAAGGAAGGAAGGACTGTTGTGTGTTGTGCCTCTCTAGTCAACAACAACAACAACAACAACAAAAACACCTTTTCGTAAAGGTTTCACCAAACTTACACCACCTGGACAAACTTTTTTCTTCAGTATTTTTCTTTATTTCTCTTATTATAAACATTGTACATTAACACTGAAGACATCCAAACGATGATATACGGAATAATGTAGGAAACGGAAAAGTGTTTTCTATTTATATGCAACTCAGAATATGTAGATTGTCCAAAATACAGTAGCTACATTTAGCTTCGACTCATGAGGTAATCACCTGGAATGGTTGGAATTCAGTTCACAGGAGTGTTTGTCAAGTGTTAATCTGTGAGATTTCTTGCGTTGTTAATGTGCTTTAGACCATCAGTTGTCTTGTGCAGAGGAAGGGTGTGTACAGAGTCCCTGTTAGGGATAAATCTGTAGAACCTTGAATGTGTAACTGCAGTCGCTAAAAAACATCAAATGCTGTGATGAAACTGCTGCAGAGGAAGTTTTTTAGAACGTCCAGCCTCAGGAACCGCCGCTGATTTACGGCATCTCAGATTAGAGCAAATAAATATTTCTCGGAGTTTAAGAGGCAGACATCCACTGTTCAGAGGAGACTGGACTGCGTGAATTGGTCAAATTGCAGGAAAGAAACCAATACTTCAGAAAAACAACAGAAAGAAGAGACATGCTTGGGCGAAGAAACACAAGGAATGGACATCAGATCTATGGAAACTGTCCTTTGGTCTGAGAAGTCCAAATGTGAGATATTTGCTTCTCACTGCCGTGTCTTTGAGTGAACAGATTATTCCTGAATGTGTGGTTCCCACTGTAAAGCATGGAGGAGGGGGTGTGATGGCGTGGGGTGGTCTGCTGGTGACACTGTTGGTGACTTAGTCAAAATTGAGGACACACTTAACCAGCACATCTACCATAGCATTTTGCGGAGACATGCCATCCCGTCTGGTTTGCACATAGTGAGAACATCATTTGTTTTCCAACATGACCTCAAACACACCTCTAGGTTATGTAAGAGCTGTTTGTCCAACAAGGAGAGTGATGGAGCACTGCATCAGATGACCTGGCCTTAACAGTCACCTGATCTAAATCTGAAAATTTTGTCATTAAAGCAAAAGGTGGCTACTTTGAATAATCAAAAATACTGTATAAAACATATTCTGGGTTATTTAACATGTTTTTGTTGACTACATAATTCCCTATTTTTCATATGTCCTCAATATTAGTATACAGTACGATGATACATCAATGAAAGAACGTTGAATAATAAGGTGTGTCCAGACTTTAGATTTATTATTTAGGTTTAAATAAGAGCTGGTGTTATATTAGAGTTACATTAGGGGGAAGGTTTGTATCTTTAAGGTGTGTGTACCTGTACTTGTCTGTGTGGGTGCATGTGTGTGTGAGTGTGTTTTTCTGGATAAAGCCTCAGGTTAAAACTTCTTGTTGTCTGTAATGAATTAAAGCAGTGAGCTATTACGTAAATATGACCCAATCCAGATTACGTGTTCTCTGTAATCCCTTAAAATAATTTCTGTACAAAACTCATCGTGGAAATGTGCAGCACTACCAGCACAGTCTTAAAACACTGTTTGTGTGTGTGTGTGTGTGTGTGTGTGTGTGTGTGTGTGTGTGTGTGTGTGTGTGTGTGTGTGTGTGTGTGTGTGTGTGTGTGTGTGTGTGTTTGAGAGGCAGTGAGAGACTCTGATTGACGGCTGACTAAGCTTTTGTCCTTGAATAATCTGTATAATGTATAACAGACACAAACTCTCTCTGTGTGTGATTGAGGATGTGAGATCACAGTGTGTCATGTGTAAAACACAGTCACATGACCACAGAAACACACTATAATTTATTATTTTATTAGAGTTATGTAAAGATGTCAAACTGTAAGAGATGTTAGATGTAACTGACAGAAGTATTTTAGATTAATTAAATCTGATTTTGGATTAACATGGATTATAATTAATCTGATTAATCTGCTGCAGCATGACCTCGACTTGTCCTTTTAAACATTCTGTTTTTCATGTTAAAATTGTACAGCGTGTTTCAGAATGATGAGGACAAAAGTCACAACACTCACAACACTGCTTTTATTTTGACAACCTGCAATTAATGAAAAGATGATCTTCAAATCATGTGTTTGGATACACACACACACACACACACACACACACACACACACACACACACACACACACACACACACACACACACACCAAAGTGAGATTTTTGTTTCTAACCTCCATGTCTTTGTTAGATGTAGATGAAATAAACAGACAATTCCTGATTTTGTGGTTCCTACTGTGAAGCATGGAGTGGTGTGGGGGTGATGTGGGAGTAATATGAGGGTGATATGGGAATGATGTGGGAGTGATAGGAGGGTGATGTGGGTGTGATGGGAGGGTGATGTGGGGGTGATGTGGGAGTGATGTGAGGGTGATGTAGGAGAGATGTGGGGGTGATGTGAGAGTGATGTGGGGGTGATGTGGGAGTGATGTGAGGGTGATGTAGGAGAGATGTGGGGGTGATGTGAGAGTGATGGGAGGGTGATGTGGGAGTGATGTGAGGGTGATGTGGGGGTGATGTGGGAGTGATGTGAGGGTGATGTAGGAGAGATGTGGGGGTGATGTGAGAGTGATGTGAGGGTGATGTGGGAGTGATGTGGGGGTAATATGAGGGTGATGTGGGAGTGATGTGGGAGAGATGTGGGGGTGATGTGAGGGTGATGTGGGAGTGATGTGAGGGTGATGGGAGGGTGATGGACAACCAGAACATTCATTATATCCCATATGGGCCGAGTGATACACACACTGAGTCAAATGTAAAACCTGGCCGTGAGCTGTGACTATACGGTACAGTTCCTCTGATCCATTCCCTTTAGCCAGCAGCAGAGGAGTGGAGAAAGACCCTGTGTAAGGGTGGGGTTGTGTTCCCAGTTTGGGTGGATTGCAATTTTTTTTTCATTTAGTCTAATTAACTTCTAGACCCGACACTGTTATGTTTCTATGATCACTTCTTTACCTGATGCTGTAAATCTAAAACACATATAGCAAATTTCCAAAGCTGACTGTTTTATATTAGGAGACTGCAAATTAACTGCACACAAGAGCTCTTATGCAGTAGTGTGTGCAGGCTCTTTACTGTGCTTATGAACTCTGTAGGTCAGGTAGAGAATCTCACCCAATGCACAAAGTGAAAAACAATCTAATATCAGGTCATGCACAAAAAAAAAGAAGAAAAAAAAAAGGGATCAATCAGAAGGCATTTATTGAGTTAAAGACAGTGTGTGAATATAAAAACAGCTCTTATTATTCTTTTGTCTCTGCATCATGTTCGACATCTCTACCCAGGCTCACGCCCCTCATATGATCACTTCCTGGTTTACTTACACACACGCAGATGCAGAAGAAAAATATAAGAAAGACATTAAATCCAAATATAAAATTAAAAGGCACCTACTATAGCTTTTAATTATTATTATTATTATTTTTTTTTTTTTTTTACATTTTTGTCCAAAAATGTACTTGAACACTGCGTTTCTGTTGGTTATGATGTCATTCTAAGCAGGAAGAAGAAAAAAAAAAGTGTGTGTGTGTGTGTGTGTGTGTGTGTGTGTGTGTGTGTGTGTGTGTGTGTGTGTGTGTGTGTTTTGATCAATTTGCATAGCCCCTCCTCTGGCTGTAACCTGGGCACCATTTTCAGAGAAGTGTTATTTACTGGTTTCTGATTGGCTAGAAAAATGTACTTCTGCGGCATGGGGGAGGGGCAGTATTTAATTTGCGTTTAAAGCAACAGACAGTGAAACAGGAGTGAAACAGAAGGCATTTCACACATCTCTGTATTTTTTTCTCTAATTTTTATGTTAATTTGTCCTGTGTCCTGTGACACGGTGCCTTTAAAACCTGGACTTTTACTTCCTCTTCTCCTGCTGTCTCTGTCCTGTCAGGAACTGCCAGATTCCGCCTCTGTAAAACTCGTTGCCGTATGCGTACAGCAAAGCGTTGAAGGTTGGAGACAGTTTAGCGAGGACAGGGAGGACCTACAGGGAAAGAATACGAAGTATTTTTACTAATAAAGTATTGATGTTGTTTAAGACTATAAACTATATTGCCTAAAGTATTGGCTCGCCTGCGTTCACATGCATATGAACTTGAGTAACATCTCATTCTTAATCCATAGGGTTTAATATGATGTTGGCCCCCTTAGCAGCTATAAGAGCTTCAACTCTTCTGTGAAGACTTTCCACAAGGTTTAGGAGTGTGTTTATGGGAATTTCTGACGGTTCTCCCAGAAGCGCATTTGTGAGGTCAGGCACTGATGTTGGACGTGAAGTCGTGGCTCACAAGCCTAATTCATCCCAAAGGTGTTCTATTGGCTTGAGGTCTTTCAAAAGTCTCAAGTTTCTATGTATGTGAAGGCAGTTTTGGCAATATAGTGTGTGTCCTGGAGATTATTATCTACTTCCTCCACATCACTCACTATTTCACAGTTTTTCTCAGGCACTTTCGTACCTTTCTTGTAGAATTTTTAATATTTGTAACACTGTACGTACATTTCATTCTCACAACATCTTGTAAAACCTAAATATCATCTAGTCACAGGAGTAAAAGGGGCCCACAGTGATCTGGACTGGCATTCTGGAACTGGTTACGTTAGTAGACAGTTATACATAATGATCTGCAAGAACAATTCTGATCTGAGAAAAGTACAGAAGTAACTAAAATTATTTATTTGTTTATGCTTGTTTGTTTGTTGTTGTTGTTGTCGTCGTTGTTGTTTTTTGTGTTAGAGGTTCCTGTACCATTCTGAGTTTAGGTGACACGCCCTTGGTTTCCTCGAAGCAGGCGTACAAACACATGATTACATACGGACCCCAGCAGAATAGCAGCACTTTCACAGGCAAACCTGTATTAAACTACACACACACACACACACACACACACACACACACACACACACACACACACACACACACACAATAGAAATCTGCTAAACATGCTTTATAAAATCTGAGCTATAAACAATAACCTCGTGGGTGTATAAGCTGTAAATGTTGGCAGCAGATCCTTTGAGTGCTGTGGGTTGTGGGGTTCTTACTTTGAAGTTGTGGATCTTTTTGAAGTAAGTGTAGATGGAGGAGTAGGAGGAGTATATGATGAGGAGGGGTAAGGCCAGGTACAGCACGATGAGGGAGAGTGTGTAGGTGATGTAACCTCTAAATACATCAGACAGTTACAGTCACATCACATATCACATAAAGTATCACATGTTAGGGTTGTAAAGGAGATGAACTCAAAGGGAAAGAACAGATGTTATAGAAGTTTTACAAAGTTTATTGGAAAGTAAAACATTCTGAATGGAAAACCTGCATCAGATTAAACATGTTTTTTTTTTTAATTAAATTACCAAAAGTTACTAAAAGCCAGCAGCATGGATTACCAAACCTAGTGCATGGATCCAACAACCTGGATACTTTTATGATTGACTCTTAGTTTGTAATCAAGACCTCATAGTTTAGATGATGTCTTTGTGGAGGTCCTTGAGGGTAAGACCTCCACAAGCCTTTGAGGGTAAGAAGTCTCTGGTGCCAGCTCATTCTGTGCTTATGTTGCAGATGAAACTATTGTAATTTGTGTGAATAATGTATGATAAAATTACTTGTTTTACCATATTGCTCGTTATGGTAATACACTATCGAGTATACATATGATATATACAGTACAGAGCAAAAGTTTGGACACACCTTCTCATTCAAAGAGGTTGAATTTGTATTATGGCAAGAAAAAAGCAGCTAAGTGAAGAAAAACGAGTGGCATCATTACTTTAAGAAATGAAGGTCAGTCAGTCCGAAAAATTGGGAAAACTTTGAAAGTGTCCCCAAGTGCAGCCACAAAAAGCATCAAGCGCTACAAAGAAACTGGCTGACATGCGGACCGGCCCAGGAAAGGAAGACCGAGAGTACTGATGGTACTGTGTGTACCTGTCTCCTCGGGTGTAGTCGACAGTACAGCCTACATGCATGGGCTCGAAGTCGAACACGCCCCATCCTATGAAGGGTAACGGCAAAGCAGCCCACAGCACCGCGAAACCCCACATGATGGAGCTCATGGTCAGAGATGTGCTCCAGAACATCTTCTGTTCTGACACACACACACAGAGAACTCAACCTTCACATACATTTCAATTTCATCATATTCCATGATTCCAGGTCATGTCTTAAAATCAAGAATAAAAAATAAAACAAACATGTGATTTCTGTTAACTCACTGGTGCAGTACATGTGATATCGGTCCCACGCTACAGCACCAAGAAAACTGATTCCAGCCAAGATGGACACCATTCCCTGAAAAGCATGGATCTGGCAACCCTCGGGACCAAATGGCCAGTATCTACAACAAATGAGATAAAAATTATTTAATGCTTTAATGCAATTTCAGGAAAAGTTTGTGCTTTGATCAAAAACATGCAATATTTAACAAATAACAATTTGATTAATAATACAATCATAAATTAAACACATAAATAAATGTCTAAAAGATTTGTGTGGTATTAGTTGATTGTCCTCAGGAAGTGAAGTAGAGTGTGTATGTGCAGTCGTTTAAAGAGAGTCCGGAGCCACAAATGTTTGCCTGCCAAAACCACAGAGCACTGAATCTTAGTTGGCTGCAGTATGTTGGTGGAAACTCACACTCACGTTAACAAGCAGTAAAGCACGAATGGATCAGAATGTTATCAGATGGTTTTTCTTGCTGAAAGTGTTACCACCAAGTGTTACCACGTTACCACGACTGGTTTGTAATGTGAGTTTTGGCAGGCAGCTGCTCTTCCCTCTTTTTGGTACTTGCACCAGAGTGTGACTTAGTGTGTTGTGTATGTGAGTAAAGAGTGAGCTTGCGTGTGATGTGTACCTGTTTGTGACATCTCTCTCTCTCTCTCTCTCTCTCTCTCTCTCTCTCTCTCTCTCTCTATGTGACGTGTACCTTTGTGTGATATCTACAGGTATCTGAATGTGACGTGAACCTGTGTGTGACGTGTACCTGAGGTAGCTGGCGTACGCTGATGTCAGACCGTTACAGCTGAGTCCGAGATCAGCAAGCGCCAGACTGAAGACGAAAAAGTTACTGGGAGTCTTGAGCTGCTTCACATTCAGGAACGCCAGTGTGGATATGAAGTTCAGGAAGAAACCAAGCAGACCTGAACACACACACACACACACACACACACACACACACACACACACACACACACACACACACACTATCAAGACTACAGATTACATTATTGTTCATGTGACATGTGTGGACACTCAAAGTTACAGTCAACTCTAAAGTTGTAACTTTAAGCTTTTCACTCTTTTTTTATTATTATTATTATTTTTAATATTCCATGCATTTTTTGTTTAAACTAACTATCAAATAAAATAAGAGTTCATGTTAGTGTTAAAATTTAAATAAATATGAGCACCTACCGCCAACCAGCAGCACCGAGCCAAACACAAACATGTCAAAATCACTGAAGCCCTCAGGTAACATGAGAGACGTCATTTTGATTTCAATTATTTGAGATAATTTATCAATAACACTGCACCTCCTTCAGTCGAGTCGGAAATGAGAAGGTTTTTAAAAGAACAGTGTGATTTTATATCCTGACTCACGTGAAAGGCCATGAGAGTGTGAGAGGTGTTAGAGTGAATAATTCCTGAAGGAATGTCTTAAAACACTGCTGAAGAGAGAGAGAGAGAGAGAGAGAGAGAGAGAGAGAGAGAGCGAGTTCACAATACACAATAGCTGAGAAACACTGAGAAACACACTCTACACTACTTGTCTGTATCTTCATCCATCTTTATCTGTTCATCTATCTGATCATCTCTTTCTATTTATATGTGTATTCTGGATTATCTGCAGATGACAAATGGTGGACAGAGGCAGACTTACCAGAAGTGAGTTTCAGTAGTCCAGTCTTGAAATAATAAGGGACTTAACAAACACCTGAGTAGTCTGTGAATTAAGAAATGGGCGGATTCTTCTGATGTTGTAAAGAAAAAATCCACAAGAGCAAGTGACGTTGGCAACATGTGAGGAGAATGTCAGATGGATCGTCCAGAGATACCCAAAGTGGCTAAGGAAGTGATTTGATTGTTGTCCAGGGAGATGATAAGGTCTTGACCTGGGAATGAACAGCAGTTTAGTTTTACTGAGATTGAGCTTCAACTAATGAAGCATAATCCGGGATGAGCTATCTGCCAGACATGCTGAGATCTTGGTTGAAACCTGAGTGAGGGAGAAAAGGAGAGAATAAATTGTGTGTCATCTGCATAACAATGATATGAAAAGCAGTGTGAGGATATGACTTTACCAAGAGATCGGGTATAGTAGGAGAACAGAAGAGGGCCAAGTACTGAGCCCTGTGGGACACCAGTAGAGAGTCTGCATGGGGCAGAAGTAAATCCCCTCTATTTCACCTCATACGACCCATCTTCTAGGTAGGAAGCAAACCATTGCGATGCCGTGTCATAGACTCCAAGACTTGCAAGAACAGACAAGAGAATCCCATTGTTCACTGTGTCATATGCAGCCGAGAGGTCCAGGAGGATGAGGACAGATGACAATCCAGCTGATCTAGCAGCATGGAGCCTCTCAGTGACTGACAAAAGGGCAGTCTCTGGGGAATGAGCTGCTTTGAATCCAGATTGGTTGGGATCATTGAGGTTGTTCTGTGAGAAATGAAGGAACGTTTGGTTGTAAACAGTTCTTTCAAGAATGCTACTACAATAGATTGTGCAGTATAGCTTGTTTAAAAGGCTCTACCTGCAGGCACCTGCAAGCATACAATGTGGGAGAGAATCCCGACTAGACCTTGGTAATCAGACTTGAGAGTTGAATGAAGCCAGCTTAGTGTTTGCTGTCTGCCTCATATTGGCTAGTGAGAGTCAACCTTTAGTTCTTGCTTTCACATTCAGTTGTGTGGGTCTGGGTTGTGATGTGTAGTGGTCAATCTCAGTTTTCTTTTTACTATATTCCCATATAAATTTTATATACCCCCATCTCATTAAGTCTTATATTGTAGTAGCATCACATAAAATCTTGTCCATAAATGATTTGTTCCAGTAGCCCACTTATCATCAGATTGTCCTAATTCCCCAACATCTGGCATGGACCTTGTTAATCTGACTGACATCTGGGCTGGCAAGGCTCTCTTAGGTCATATGTAAGCTATATATTAATGTTATGACTAAAAAAATGATACAAATACAAGAAAAAAGCATTATAAGTCATCACAGAATATTTTTGCATGTTTTATGAGTCATAAGGATGTTAAAAAGGACAAATTCCATAAAATTGTCAAAAATATTTTCGTCATGTCAGTGTGAATTTTGAATGATTTTCCAAAGCACTACAACTGCATCTCTTCCAGTTTTGTCCAAATGAAAAAATCGGCTTGTAGTTGGGGATGTGGTTATTTAAGTATGAAATTTACCATCAATAATTTCGTGCTTTGGTTTCAATAAAAATAAAGCAAGCTTGTGCTTTGCTTCTGTAGCGAGCCAAACAGAAAGCATTCGCAACAAATTAGATCTAGAAAACTGAAGACTGTAAGCTTTATTTCAAAAGTTGATAGCAGCTCCCTATTATAGTACAGAGATGATTACAAGTGAATGTAACCAAATGTATTGAATAGAACATGCTTTTATAGCAATGTATATATCTCATGCCTCTTATACAAAAAAAAAAAAAAAAAAAAAAAACTCATATCTCTCGAGTCTAGCGTTGTCTTTTGGAACTATTATTGTGATGTCCAACATGACTCTCAAATGTAACTCTTCTAGTGTTAATGATAGCAGCAGCAATCAATTTGGAAGTAAAACAAAATGTTGCATTACAGTATCACATATAGCTTTGTTAATTTTATAACATGTTATTTGTACAACAACTAAATCATAATTATAGTCATGATGTTATTTCATATGTCATAAGATGTATTGCGCATATTAAGTGATGCATACCTGTAGACCATGACTACTGGGGAAACTGCAACAACAGTAACAGAGACTAAACCTCCTTTTTCATGGCTTCAACATTCTACAAAAAATCCACTGAATGCAATTAGTTCACTCACAGCAGCTGCTATTGTCCCCAACGGTAGTTCATTGATCATGCAATTAGCTCTTTATGGACGTGTTGTGTTTTGCTGTGAAATGCAGTCATTCACTCTCATGCCAAAATTTGAATATTCTAAAAGTAAATAGTTTAGTGACGTTCTAAATAGTTTTAGTGATGCATGTGTGCCAGAGGAAAATAATGTGCCAGATAGAATAAAAGTTTAACAATGACATTTATCATGTTTTTGCAGTCTAACCCATCTGTCCACCTTTGTGTATTTTCCAATTTTCCCTCCATCTATTACTATATTTCTGTATGTGTTTTTCTTTCAGTAACCCAATCCATCCATTTCTCCACCCATATTTTATGGCCTATTTTAATAACTCTTGTATTTTCCCAAGTTATAAAATGGGTCTAAAAAGCATAATAATAAAGTCTATTTTTTCATTTATTTTTACAATATAAAAATGAGGAGTGTGTGCTTTTCCCTCCTCCTACAAATTAACACTTTGATTAAAACATTGCTAAATCGCTTGTTTATTTATAAAATAGTCTTGCATTGATGTTACATCTGCGTAATATAGACATTTGCAATATGTATATTTTGTTAAATATGTGGCATGCAATTAACAAAAAATTATTTTACTCCATGGCCATCATTCTAATTTCTAATTTTTACTATTAGGAAGAATTTATACACATCTATTAAAGCAAATATAAATTCTGGCTATTTTTAAATCCTGAAACTGTTTAGGTGATAAAGGTTAAGCTTGGCGTGTGTACATGTTGTACATTTTCAGCTGAACTCGACTCGGGGCCGCAGTAATCCTGATTCAGTGCTACTTACAGAGTGGTGATTAGCACTGAGGATTTTGGGTAACAACAAACGCTGGTCATGGGAATGGCAGATGTCTTAGTGGAGCTTTGAAAGGGCTAAAAGTACATGTGGGATTACTTTCCATCCTACTGTAAACACTTTATCATTTAAAAATCACTGACAGTGCAGCTGCAAATTATAGACTTATATTAATGCACTTGTTATTGTTTCTATAGCAACCACTGAATTCACAGGACTGTGTACAATGGACACTCTGCAAAAGCAATATCTTTAGTTATGTAAGGAAGGAGTCTCCAGTGTCAATGCTTTGTTCCAGTCAGAGGTAAAGCTCTAACTTCATTTTTTTTTTACTTCTTTGTGGGTTTATAACCTACAGTAAGAGAGTACAGAGACTAATTTATTTTATCAATGTTAAATGTAACTATAAATATGTTGGAGAAAGTATTACATTTGTAGCTAAGCCACTTAGTTCTTTAGTACAGTGGTTCCTCGGAATCCAAATGCCTCTCTCAAGAACGTTCACCTAAGAAACCTAAGAAATTTTGCCTCTGCATTTTTAGCATACAAGCCGAACCGAACAGCGGCTAAACGTTGTTCGTATGTCTGGGGGCTGTTCGAACCTTCTTTGCGTCAGTTGAAAGCCAAACAAAGCAAGTTTATATATTGTTTTATGTTTTTTTTCCACTTTCTTTTCTTTTTTTATTCTATGTAAGATTTGGTAAAGACATTAAAAAAAAGGCCCAAAAAATTTATCATGGACGGTAGCAAGAAAAAAAAGAAGCCACTTTCAGTTTGGTTTTTAAGCATTTACATGTCTTTTCTAAATGTTTTGATTGTTTTTATATGCAAAAATGTGATATAGTGTTGAAAATTGGTATGTGGAACAAAGTTGGAGTGTAAACAAAGAAACATAAAGCAACACTTGTACTGTAGTTTTAGCAATTATTAGATAGATAGATAACATCCTGTAGCAAGGATAGTAACATAATAGGCATTTATTTACACTAGTATTATCATAAAATTGTGTGAAGCATACATTCAACAAAAGTGACTAAAAGAAAAAAAAAGAAATATAAATGAAAAATAAAATAGAATAAAATAAAATATTATAAAATATGTAAAATTAAGATGAATATGTGCAAATAGGTGAATGGGGGTGGACTGACTAGTGCAAATGGAGATGTACTGCTGAGATGTAGCAATTAAAAGGGACAGCAGTGCAAAAAGTGGGTGGTGCAAGACTGAGATAATAAATATTATAATGTTTAATTATCTTAATATAAACGCGACTGGTCGCTCGGCGTGCTATACCAAAGGACAGAGCTGGTTGTATTTTTTGAGAAGGCTCAGGTCTTTTAACATCTGCAACACCATTCCTCGGATGTTCTAGGAAACCACTGTGGCGATGTCATTTTTTATGCTGTGGTCTGTTGGGGCTGTAACATGAAAGTGTCAGAGATTAATAGACTGGACAAGGTCATTAAAAGGGATGGATTTGTGCTAGGCGTGGAGCTTGACTCCATGGATGTAGTAGGGAAGAGGCAGATTCTGTCAAAAATACAATCCATCTTGAACAATCCTTCACTCCCGCTATACAGTTTTCTCTCCAACCAGAGGAGCAAATTCAGCCTGAGACTGATTACTACCGAGTGTCTCCCTAACCCTAACCCTAACCCTAACCTCATTCGCATTTTGTTCAGTTTTATTAGTCATGCACTAATGATATTTCCATCATCATTAAAAAAAACAAGCTCATATTTAACCCTCCAATCAGATTGTCAGGACGTTACTGTGTATGTATTCATCCTGTATATGAACAAAAGACCAACACGCAGCCTATGAGCTTCCAGGAAGGAATTAATCACGTAAATGAAAATACTCACGTCCTTTTCCTAATCCTGCTCTATCCCTGTTATCTGGGGATTCAGAGCAGCAGCAGCGTAGACATGGACGGCTGAGACAGAGACACCACAATGTTGCTGCTGCTCCTCTCACATGGACATGAACAGACATCTCTTTCTTTTTCGTTCTTCTTCTTTAACTTAAGCTAGTCATTAGGACGGTGCCAAAATGGTCATCTCTCTGTGTTTGTGTTTTGGTTTGGCCTTTTTCTGTGGACTTCCTGTCCTGAGCAGCACCTGTCCAGCACAGTGTAACTGTTTCTACCACAAACTCAGTGATGGATCCAAGGCCAGGTAAGAACCCGAATTCGCATGATGTTCATTCTTGTTGTTTTTGTGTACATCGACGGTGCAGGTTTTTAATCTTGTCTAGAATAAGTACAAGATTAACTCAAGTGCTCTTTAATCTTTTCCCCACATTGGACGTCACAGTGCAGGCTATACTAATTCCTGAACATTTAAACAGTGTACTAAATATAAATATAAAAGCTAAAATATGGGCGTAATAATAAACAGCTGTATTTTTCCCCCCAAATGTCCTAAAAGTTTCCTGAAAATAATGTGAATTAAGCTTGTAATAAAACACCTAGTGGTGAGGTGAATAAAAAAAAGAAAGTTTTTTTTTCTTTTTTTAAAGACCGACATCATACTGCTAAACAACAACACAAAGAACTGACACTGGAGATTCCTTCTAGAAATCTTGCTAAAATAAACATCTCTTATAAAGTTAAATCAGAAACATGTACAATGGACAGTATTTGCTAAGTGGGAAAATATTGCAGAGACATCAGGCTTTAACTCAAAATTCCCTCCAGATGAAGTTTGGGTGATGAATACCTACAGTACCAACTTTATTTAGTCATGTTCGACCTTTCAGACTGCAAATCTTTTAATGTCCAACATGAAAAACAACATTGATATCCAAAATGAACTTCATAATTCTGTGTGTGCGTAATGAAGAGATTATTAAGTTAAGGAACTATAACGTCAGACTGTGTGGCATAAAATAAAAAATCAATTAAAAAGTGCTGGCTGTTTAACAGTTATCAGAAAATTCAATCCGCAAGTGATTGGTTCAGGTTTTAGAGGACGTCCCAACCCACCCATTCCACTGGACTGGCACTGAGAATGGCCTGGAGGTGCGAGGCCACAGTGATAACCACTACGCCTCCATGCCACCTTGGCAGAAAATTATTATTGTAATTTATTAAAGCCAAGCTCATTTACTTGTCCGTCTTCTCCCTCATACTGCAAGCAATTAACTTGTCACCACCCAAACAGATATGTGCGGAAGCTGCTCCCGTTAGTGGCCTGACCTCAAAGCTGATCTAACTGTGATATTTGATGAGCTGGGAAATTACACATCAGTAGATTCGGCAGTGCTCATCAGACATTATAAATAACTAGACCAGACAAGTGCCACTCTGAGGCCAATTACGGTCAAATGCTATGTGGGTCTTGATCATACTCTAATAATTGTAACCCCCCCTTTTTTTTTAAATTATTTATCATCTTTCTTTCAGGAGTGTACTGTGCAGCGATCCTGAGCTCACCTCCATCCCCACCAACTTCCCCTCTGACATTTCAAAGCTTCGTATTGAAAAGACTGACATCACCCAAATCTCCAGTGAGGCCTTTATCACCCTCAGAAACCTTGAATTCCTCTGGATGTCCTTCAACTCTCTTTCCGAGCTCCATGTGGACAGTTTCCGCGGCCTGAGTTCGCTCAATGAGCTTCGGCTCGAGGGTAATTTCCTCACCTCTTTCCCATGGGATAGTTTAACCGACATGCCCAGTCTCCGGCTCCTGGATTTGCACAACAACAAGATCACTAGCATCCCGGTCGCTGCAGTTGTCTACATTAAAAACATCACATACCTCGATTTGTCCAGTAACAGCCTCACTACAGTGCCATCTGACGTGCTGCTGATGTGGTTCTCAGCAAAACCTGCACAGGAGGCTGAGAACTCGAAGCTGATTTTGGGTAACATTTATTATATTTCATGTTTTCCCTGGATTTCAGGAATAATTTATTACAATTTATTATTATAATCAATTTATATTAGTATTGATATCTATTTGCTCTTTTAAATTCCTCAGGTCTTCACGATAACCCATGGCAGTGTGACTGTCGCTTGTTTGACCTGGTCCAGTTCCAGAAGTCTCCGTCCTCCTCATTAGCCTTCATTGACACTCACCTGCGCTGTTCGGAGCCTGAGAGCTTCTCTGGGGTACTCTTCTTGAACGTGGAGATACGGAGGTGCCAGGTACCACGGGTCCACACAGCAGTGGCTAAGGTTCGCAGCTGGATAGGGAACAACGTTCTGCTCCGTTGTGGCGCTGTTGGAGTACCGATGCCTGAGCTTACATGGTCCCGGGCTGATGGAAATGCCATCAATGGTACAGGTGAGTGTATTGTCTCGTGATTAGCTAAACTAATCCCAATGAATTTCTATTTGGACAGCTTTCTGAGTCAAGAAGTAGAGTCCAAAAGATCCTCACATTACGAGTCAGAGGACCTGCCTGCTGAAGCTGAATGTTATGCCATCAAATTTAATAAGATTTAACAAAAAAAGCAAGGTACAATTAAATAATTAAAATAAAAAGACTAATATAATGATATATTAATGAGAAAAGGACACACATTTATATAAACACTATTATATTGTGAATATACAATATCTGTGTATATTAATCACTATTATTATTATTATTATTTTTTGCTCATACACACCACTTAGTGAAGCCATGAGAGGATTATGTAGATATAACCATAAATGTCTCCAGAAGGAAAAAAGGTCCAAAATATAGTACAGACCAAAAGTTGTGTCCCCAAGTGCAGTCACAAAAAGCATCAAGCGCTACAAAGAAACTGGCTGACATGCGGACCGGCCCAGGAAAGGAAGACCGAGAGTCGCCTCTGCTGCGGAGGATAAGTTCATCCGAGTCACCAGCCTCAGAAATCGCAGGTTAACAGCAGCTCAGATCAGAGAGCAGGTCAATGGCACACAGAGTTCTAGCAGCAGACACGTCTCTAGAACAACTGTTAAGAGGAGACTGTGTGAATCAGGCCTTCATGGTAGAAGATCTGCTAGGAAACCACTGCTAAGGACAGGCAACAAGCAGAAGAGACGCGTTTGGGCTAAAGAACACAAGAAAGAACACAAGAAAGAAAACTCGCTGACATGCGGACCGGCCCAGGAAAGGAAGACCGAGAGTCGCCTCTGCTGCGGAGGATAAGTTCATCCGAGTCACCAGCCTCAGAAATCGCAGGTTAACAGCAGCTCAGATCAGAGAGCAGGTCAATGGCACACAGAGTTCTAGCAGCAGACACGTCTCTAGAACAACTGTTAAGAGGAGACTGTGTGAATCAGGCCTTCATGGTAGAAGATCTGCTAGGAAACCACTGCTAAGGACAGGCAACAAGCAGAAGAGACGCGTTTGGGCTAAAGATCACAAGAAAGAAAACTCGCTGAATGAGAAGGGGTGTCCAAACTTTTGCTCTGTACTGTATATGCCTCAAATGTGTGCTAATTAACAAATTGTCACTATCATTCCACTTTTCAGTTCGCGAGGAGGTTTCAACTGAAGGCATCACCTGGTCCGTCCTCAGCATCCCTGCTTTGTCCTCTCATGACTCAGGCAAATATGTCTGCAGAGCCACTAATTTTGTGGGCAGCGCCAACGCCATCATCTCTCTTGTTATTTCTGAAACACAGCAGGTTAGTGAGGAAACTTTAAAGAAAACTGTCATCAAGCAGAACGGAAGCTTCGGACGATCGGCATATCAAGAGAAGCTCATCGCCAGATACATTCCTCCAACCTTAATTTCTGTAGCGGCTCCAATCATTGAAATGTTTAATGAGTCATCAAAGATCGAGAACGTCAGCAGTTCTCATGGAGTGTTAACTGGCAAAACTACAGAAAACAGCTTCGAAACCAATATGGATGAGAATGTGCTGAGTAATTTGGAAGGGAACGCTTCCTCCCTCCAGCAGGGTCCAGAGAGAAGAGTGGTACGCTCCGTCAAAGTCATTGGAGACACCGATCACACCGTGTCGATTAACTGGCGAGCGCCGTCTGCAAGCAACACCACATGGTTTAGTGTTCTTTACGCTGTATTCGGTGAGAGAGACATGCGACGCATCAACGTCAGTCCCGGAAAGCACCGGATCACCATCGAAGGCCTGGTTCCAAAAACCAAGTACATTGCTTGTGTATGTGTGAAAGGCCTAATCCCAAAGAAGGAGCAGTGTGTGATCTTCTCCACTGATGAGGCAGCAAGTGCTAGTGGCACTCAGAAGCTTATCAATGTGGTGGTGATCACTGTGGCGTGCGTCATCGCGGTGCCTCTCACCTTGATTGTTTGCTGTGGGGCTCTGAAACGACGACTCCAGAAGCTCATGGGAAGGAAATCGAAAGACAATCAAGACTCCTATGTGACCTTTGAGACTCTCACGCCAGGTGGCAAGGCTAAAGGGATGGAAGGGGAGTACCTCACCCACCTCAACCAAGACGAGTCCAACCGCCTGCTCTCAGCTCGCTCCAGCGTCGATTCAGAGGCCGTGAACAGAACGGAAGGACACCCTAATGAGTATTACTGCTAAACTCTGTAGCTCATTCAGGTGAAATAAAGACAACATCAGTCATTCATTCACTCACTCATCTCCTGTATCTGCTTTATCCTGGTCAGGAGATCTGGAGACTATCCCAGGAAAACTGGACATGAGGGGAGAGTATACCTTATTTGAGTGAATTTTGTTAAGAGAAGCAAGGGTACATGTGATTTGGGCGTAAACAAACAAGACACCTTTTCTCTGCAAATCCATGAGTCAAAACTATGTGTCTTTGGGTTTACCTTTGATTCTAAACAATACATATACTATATGACCAAAAGTTTGTGCACTCCCGGGGTTTAAAAGCATTAAAGAACAGGAATAAACTCATCTCGCATGTGTCCTGATTGTTGCTTGTCTTTTTTCACAGTGTTTATGCACAAACCTAGTAGTGTACAATTTCTCTTTTGTTTTGCATTTCAGTGCTTTTTCCATGTTAGTTCATTTATTGTCCTGTCATTCCAGACGTTCTTTGTAAATAAATATTTATTTCTTAATTGCAAATTTGCATGAATAAATGTTTTACATAAATTTATGAGACATCTGATTCTGAATTTCTGCAACAAAAAAAAAATTTGAATCATTTTCTGGAAACTTTTTTTTTTCAGGGTGGGGGTTTATATAAGCAGTTAGAATTGGCTAAATACTGGAGCATATTATATATTGTATATTATAGCACATATATACCGAGCAAAATATAATTTTTTCTACAGGGTGTTAAATATCAAAGGCACAGGACTTTAAGTATATGAAGAACAACAGTCACAGAACATTGCACCATTTCTTTCTAATGAGCTCTTGCAAGTTCATCTAGTTATCATCATGATTATTCAGGTTATGAAAAATTTACCTACTTGCACCACCTCAAATCATCTTACACCATCTCATAACTATCTCATGTCATCCCAGGTTATCTCACACCATCTCCTGCTGAGAGGTTTATAATGGATTAGTTTTGTTACAGGTGTTACACAACAGAAACAGATTCATCAATCTGACCATTAACACTTTTCTGATACTGAATAGGTGATCAGCTCATGCTGATACCCATATTATTATTAATTCTTTAAAAACTACCACAAAAAAAGCAGGTTTGGTGAGAGAACATAACTAAAACTTTTCATATTTGAGTAAACCCTTGAAAATGTCTATAAACACAAATACAGCATAATAAGCATAAGTATAAAATACAGTGGTCTTTTATAATAATAATAATAATAATAATAATAATAATAATAATAATAAAAATAAAAAGAGTAAGAAAAGAAGAAATCCAATCTGTTCCATTATTTACAGAATCGATTTTTCCACCTCAAATATCCAATCCACACTTTTCCCCGCTGATGTCAGACCAGTAGCTGCCATTTCTAAAATAGAAATGTTTTTATTCAGTCAAGCAAACTGTATTTTTTTATTTTTAATAAGGCTGTATTTTTGTCTCCCTCAAAGCTATAAGAAGAGACGTATTATTAGCATTAACTGAAGTGAAGTGTGTCTAAGCTAATCCTTTGTGTGATGTCAGACCCAGTGCTAATCTGAAGCTCTAATAGGGTCGGCGATGTTGCCTCCATCAGTGACATCAAATCAGTCAGAGGGGTGGAGTTGAGTATCTAACATTCAAAAACATAAATAGATCAAATAAAATTTAATCTGGATATTGACAGATCTTTATTATGGTATTCGTGATTTCTGAACAATTCCCAGTTGAAAATATTAATAAAGAGATGAAAAGAAAAAGTAAAATTTCCATCCTGAAACATTTGAAACACAAGACATTTATGCTGAAATATTATTTCACACATGTTTAGCAGTTGTTGTTTTTTTTTCGCTAATATGCTGGCTAATACTGCATTTTTATTATTTCTGTTAGACATGATGTCATGACCTGTAATTTTTATGATTAGCCCGAGCACAGTTATTAAACACCATTGTTCTAAAACAAATCTTTGATGTTGATGAGGGTGACATTAATTACTGAGATTAATATGAAAATATTTATATGTACAGGTCTGTTAAATATACATTAACTCTATGGTTTCATCCATTTTACATACTATGATTTTAAATAAAGTCTAAGTTTTCCAAACCAATATTCAGAACATTTCTCCAATCTTCTGGGTTTAGTCTTAGCAGAGTATAATTTTATAGAAGATATTTTTTCGAAGGTTCCTGCGATTCGTGTTTGCCATCCTTTACCTCCTGGAGCGTTGCATCAAGCGGATTAAGCAGAAGGAGCTTAAGTGCGGCGAGCACCTGGACACGTCCTGTAGACCAGCCCGATCGTCACACCAGCCTCCACCACCAGCACCGCCAGCATGTTCTCCACAACGCTTAAAGCACTCTTACTTTTTAATCGGTTCTATTCAGCCTGTAGTTTCTGCGTGACCGGATGCTCGTGCACTGAAGACAGCGCCGGACGGTGAGTTGGATATTGACTAACATGACTGTGTAGATGGAGACCAATCTGTCTGTATTAACTGTGTAATGAGACAATAAGTTAGGAATAACACACAGCGGGTCATGCTGTTACAAAAAGTAACCAACAACAAGGTGGAGTGATGAAGTGAAGTCCTCGCTCATGTCCTGAACTGAGTTACAGCTTCACATCAGACTGTTACAACCGACATTGAAGCCTCATTTAAATTTAAATGTTTATTGGATATCATACAGGTCACTGTGAATGAGCTGTTGATATAGAAACAGTAACATATCAAAACATGTGCATTTATATAAGAGTTGCTGTTATAGAAAATTAATCAACACCGCGCAAATCTCAGTGATACAAGATGAAAGAGAAATAAATCAGCCACAATTAAGCAACATTGGTAAACAATTAAACATATTTCTTTCTGTCTTTCAGATCTTTATTATGTATGGAACCTGTTTTAGGATCCATTCCCGAGAACCTCCCTGGAGATTTGACTAAAATCCGAATTGAAAATTCGCACCTCACAGAAATACCCCAAAGGGCTTTTTACACGGCCAGTGCATTGGAGTCGCTGTGGCTGAACTTTAACACCATCACACTGATGAACATTAAGAGCCTTGAAGGCCTGTCTAACCTGACTGAACTCCGACTGGAGGGAAATAAACTGAGAACGATTCCGTGGATGGCTTTTGCGGAAACACCCAAACTTAAAATCTTGGATCTGAAGCACAACCGCTTGGACGTGCTGCCAGAATTTGCCTTACGCCACCTTCCCACACTGACCTATTTAGATTTATCCTTCAATCAGCTTACCGTGATATCCCCGGATGTTTTCCTCAACTTGCCTCGCTATCAGGTACAAAAGCACAGTAGGTGGAAGGAGAGTGACGCTAATGTTGTATTAGCGTTGCATGATAATCACTGGCTGTGCGACTGCAGACTCAAAGGCTTTCTCGACTTTGTCAAATCCGTCAGTCCGCCCATCATTTTGATGAACTCGTACCTATCCTGTTCGGGTCCTAAATCTAAAGCCGGGAAATTTTTTCATGATGTCGAGCTGAGAAATTGTCTAAAGCCAGAGATTTCTATGCCTGATCCTAACGTCACGGCGGCGCTAGGGTCAAATACAACTCTGAGGTGCTTTGTGAAGGCGAGGCCTGACGCGGTGGTTCGGTGGAGCTACAGTCTAAAGGTCATCAGAGGATTCACAGGTAAAGGTGAAGGGTGGAGAAAATATGCAAATACACACTAATACACAATATTTAGCATGTCAAGAGCTACACATTCAGAGTCTTAAAAAAAACATTTTTGTCAAATGTATGCAAATTACAGTCTTTAACTGAAAATTTAATTATCATGAAAAAAAGTGCTAGAAAGAAATCAAAGAGCACTTTTACATGTCTATTAGACCATCAGTCAGGCATGTTTTATATTACCGAATAGTATGAAGGCAAGTGGGAGTGAAAGACCAGTTCTCTAATTTGGAGAAATATCAGTTTTTCTTTTTTTCAAACTCAAGTTGTAGAGTTTGGGGATCTTTCACCCATTGGTGCCTCGGATTTCTGTTCTTGGCTGACAGGAGTGGATCCTGATGAGGTCTTCTGCTGTTGTAGGCAGTGTGCCAAGACACTCAAAAAGTGATTATTTGAGTTATAATGTAGACTTATTGTCTGCTTGATATGGTCTGGTCAGGTCTGGTACTCTTCCTCTGAGCTTTCCCCTCAACATAGAAATGTTGTAAGAATGATGTTTTGTGTTTTCTGCATCATTCTATGTAAACTCTCGAGTTTTTTATGTGTAAAGATCCCAGGAGATGCTCAAACCAGGTCATTTGGAACTGCTGCTGCCACATGATTAACACTATATGATGAGTTACACATCACTGATGTAGTATTTCCTGTTTGTATTCAGACTTGCTCCTGATTTGTTGGTAACGGGGTAACTTGTTCCTCTTTACCTATGGGATACTTTTTTATTTACGGTCACTTTCTGAGTACAGTGGAACCTTGGATTACGAGCATAATTCGTTCCAGAAGCAGACTCGTATTCCAAAACACTCGTAAACCAAATAGAATTTTCCCATAAGAAATAATGAAAACTCAAATTTTTTGTTCTACAGCCCAAAACAATAAATACATAAAAATAATTAATACAATATATAAAGTAAAAATAAAACAAATTAACCTGCACTTAACATTTAAAAAAAGTAAAAATAAATCCTGACCAATAAGTGTCTCCGCCATGTATTTGTATGTGTGTGTGTGGAATTAGCTCCTTCCCTCGCCTCGTCTTAACCAGTAAAACTCCTCCTCCCTCCCCCCACCTCGCTTTTTAAGTTTCACAACTAACACACACAACGCAAACACTGTTTTAACCGTTTTATCTCTCTAATGATACTTGCGTGAACGCATACTAACGGAATCACTGCTGTAAAGTAAAAAATAAAAAATAACAAATGAACCAGCGCCTTACTTTTTAAAAGAATCACGACAGAGCTGAGTTTTCTGTGTAAATAAAGCGTGTGTGTGAAGCCGGGGAGAGTGTGTGTGCGTGTGTCAGTGTCAAATTATGCGCGCGCACACACATAGGATGGTGAGTAAAGGGGAGGGAGAGACAGAGTGCGTGTGTGTCGGTGTGTGTGGGGCACAGTGTCAAATTATACACGCGCACACACATAGGAGTGAGAGGGAGATGTTGATTATACCAGTAAGAGACGAGCACTAAGACCCAGCAGGGGAGACGATTACCCATAATTCCGCAGCGCAAGAGAGAGAAAAATCATTGGCTCAGTTGTGATCACTTGACGCTCGGTGTCAAAATAAGAGGAGCATACGTGATACATGATACTCGGCACTCGTAAACTAAGATTTTCGCTCGGTTCCCAATTCAAAATTTATTACAAATCTTTGCTCGTCTTGCAGAACACTCGTAAACCACGTTACTCGCAATCCGAGGTTCCACTGTATATAGTTACAACATGGCTGGCCAAAAAGTCACACACTTCAGGTGATTTCAATCACCTTTTCTTTTGATTTTAGCACATAGTATGGTGTCCAGATCATGTGTGAAAATGATTCCTCATGCTCACAGAACCACTCTGTCAGACTACTGGAATATGGCCGTACCATCAAGGAAGAAAAACTCCATAGATGTGATAACCTGGTCATTCTGTACATTCATGTCATCAGCTTACTTCATTTTATTGCCAAATAATGCTGCGTAGCCTAGACCTGATCGACTGAAGCAACCTGAGATTATAACATTGCCTCCAGAGGCTTGTACAGTGGCCCCTACTCAAGATGGGTGCATCACTTTATGTGCTAGAAGTGTATCTTAAATGTCAGTTGTCCAACCAAACCTTTACACCACACTAGTTTTAACCTTGTCTTGAGGTATTTTCCAGGAGCTGACTCTGTGAAAGGCTTGATTGATACAAGACTTTAATTGCACCATGCAAACCCTCCTCTCATGATGACTTGTAAGTGGATACAGGTCTGGGTTTATTTTCATTAAACCAAAATACTCACTTAAAAATGATGCACCATGTAGAGAAAGAACATACTCAGGAGAGTGTCCTCTAGAGGATTGGAGGAGAATTGTAACAATGTATAGACCCTCACTCAACAATGTACAGATCTCTATGTTCATTTTATGGGCATAAAGCACGAGCATGAGGTGAGATAATATTATTAACTTCCTGTCACATGGTGGAGGGAAGCAGGAGTCTGACGGAACAAGGGTTGATGATCTTGGTGATTGTAAATGGCCCGATGTATTGAGGAGACAGTTTGCAAGAGATGGTTCTCAGAGGGATATCTCTGGCCACAAGTATGCGGCTACTATCTGTTTCTTAAATGCCTTGACAGATCATAGCAAAGTCTTTTTGGCTTGCAGCAATGGATGAGGTATAAGGTCTATCTCCTTCACCAGGCTTGTGAACAAGGGTGGTTGGTAACCCAAACAATATTGAAACGGAGACAAACTGGTGGCTGATGAGGGTTGGGAGTTGTGGGCGTACTTAATTCAGGGCAGAAACTTGCTCCAGGAAGCAGCATCCCGAGAGGCCATGCACCTCAGGGCGACCTGCCTGGTTCTTCCTCTCAGTCTGGCTATTGGATTGGGGTGGAACCCTGATGACAAACTGGGGGTAGCTGCGATGAGCTTACAGACCACCTTCCAAAATGAATAGGTCTATTGTACACCTTGATCTGACACAATTTCAAGTTCCAATCAAATAACACCTGGACCATGTGAGCCTGTCGTTCTTGAACAAGGTATGCGGGGAGTAGGCGGCACTGATCTGGGAGCCCTTCTGGAGTCTGGTGCTTCCAGCCATATAAAAGGGCAACTTCTTTTCACCAGACAGATCTTAAACAGATGGCCAGACTTTCCACAGTAGAAGCAGGTTCCTGTCACCTGGTCGTGCTGTCGCTTCTCAAGTGAGATGCAGGTCCTGTCCAGCATGCCTAATGCCTAATGTCTCCTCATTAGCACAAGAAATTTGTCCACGAATGTAAAGTGCTTTATAAATAAAATGCATTATTATTATTATTATTATTATTATTATTATTATTATTATTACATTGGTTCTTCATGCTCAGTTTATTGTGGTAAACACAATTATTGAGACAAATGAGTTCTCTTGGGCGGTGACGTCCTGGTTGGTTTCCAGAGGCGAAGGCATGAGTCCACCTGACCTAGCCAGCGTCCAGAACTCTATGGCATAGACTAAATCTGGTGAAGGTTTAACAGCTTGTTCCTCACTTCTCTGGAGTAGCAAGAGTGGTTAAACAGCCTCCTCATCTCCGTCGAAATGTTCTCAAATGTTCCCGGAGCAGCCAGGGTCATGGGGCTCCCAGACAGTGCTCCACTCCTGAGCCTTTCCCGTGAGGACTGCTATAACATATGCCACATTGGACCATTTTGAGGAGAACGTATAGGCCTGTAGCTGAAAAATCTAAGAGCACTGGGAGAGAAAGGAGTTGCATAAGTAGGTGGGGCAGGGAAGCATCGTTCTTGTTGCATGTCAGTGTTTGTGCCATGAGCAGATGAAAGCTGGTGCCATTGGAGCCAGTTTGTGACATCAGCAAGGGCTTGTTTCGTGCTCCTGTTTGTGGTGCAAATAGGTGGTCAAGGAAGCCGGAGCGTACAGTAGATCAGTGCTGTGAATACAATCAATGTGGTAACAAAACCAAATCATTAGACAGAGCCTGATAAGGCATGACAGCAGCTTGCAAACAGATTGTGCAGAAGCAGAAAGAGAATCCTGGAGCACTCTGAAGACATCCTTTGTGCAGATTCTAAAAAAATGTAGCACATTAGAAATGCATGTCCAACTTTTGAAAATGTTAGATGTTATTTTTAAAATGTTCTGGCAGGTAAGCCTTGCCCAGATGTACCTGGAAATGTTTTAATACGTATTATATTAGTATAGGTATGTATATATACTATTTTATATATATATATATATATCATGCTGATGGGTGCTAATAGAACATCTTAAAGTGTGCGGAGCTGCATGCTGAGCAGTAAATCAAATGAGCTGTGTATTCAAAATTGAGGACCTGAAGAAGATTTTCTTTTTTTAAAGATCCATATACAGCATTTGTGAACAGGGCATTAATAAGTGTTAGTTAGTATCTGTTGGCCTTACCGATATTGTAATCTATTAGTATCAATGTTATCCTCATGATGAAAAAATGCAACTTTTCACTTCTTTAAACTTCGGTAAACTTTTAAAATCATAAAGATAAGGAACGTTTTGTCTTTTTGTCATCATACACCTTTGTGTTCCTCTCTCTGTAGTTTCTCAGTCTCAGATGAATGAAGATACAATCATCTCAGCGTTAGTGATCCCATCTGTTCGATCGTCTGATCATGGACTCTACAAATGCAGTGCCAGCAACTTCATTGGAAATTCCTCTGTTAGCATCCAGCTCAACATCTTGTTCTCCAATGCTTCATTTGTGATGTCGTCAGACCTTCCTTTGCCCTCGGTTAACGAAAACATTTACATCAATATACGAATCGCCAAGCAGACCGTGTACGGTATAACAATTGAGTGGTATGCGGCGACAGAAAACCCTTCAGAAACATGGTTCACTGTCCATTTCGGTCGTTACAATTCTCCAAAAAAAGAGGCTCTGTACATCGGCCCAGGCATCAACAAGTACTCCGTGAACGACCTCGAACCGGCTACAAAATACGAGGTGTGCGTGTCACTGAAGAATCAGCCACCCCGTCCCGAGCAGTGTATTGTTTTCGTAACAGGGAGCAGTACCAATGAACTGGAGCAACGTGAACGACTCATCCACATCATTGTCATCGTATGTGCCATGGTTCTCGCGGTTCCTGCAGGCATGTTCGCCTGCACCACCAACACCAGGATCAGCTGCTTGGATTGCTGCGCTCAAGTCTGCAGTAGAAATCGGGAAAAGAGAGAAGCAAAGGATTCGCAGGAAAATGAGAGGCAGGGAACGTTCGACAGTCTCCAGGCAGCCAGCGATGAAGGACTCTACAGAGATTCGGTAAAAGAGAAGAAATGGAGACGGCGCTCGGAAGATAAAGTGCAGAAGGGTAACAGCGCACAGCTCTACTGACCAGCACAGTGGAAATAGCAGTGTGATTTTACACAAACTGACTCAAGTTTAAAGTTGTAAAGAGTCCAGTTATAGAGCACTGAGCCACAAGCTAACGACCCTCTTAATGGGCATGGCCTAATATTCTAAAAATTACTCTGAATTGATATCATAAGCATAAAGTATTTTTAAGTTCTTTTTCAACCTTAAATCCACCTACACACACGATCAGTGCTTGCTGCGCTTGCTAGATTAGCTTTTACTTGCTAGCTTGTGTGGGTGAAACATCTGCCTTATGATTGGTGAGAAAGCTTGACCCCATATTTGTCCCGCCCACTTTCCCACCAACAGACAAAACGATGTAGATATTTTTGGAGAACTGGCTGAAATTGAATGAATAGTTAATTAAAGATTAAACTTCATGTAATTTTTGCTTGTTTTTGTTTATGTTTATTATATCTGTTTGTGATAAAACATCACGTTGTGATGTCACTGTATGGACTGGATTTTATTTCCACAGAAACCTTCACAATAAAAATGTTTTAAATTATATCATATTTAATCTTGTATTTAATAAACATGCATTTCTAATTTCTGAGTGATAAACAGCCACTCTATGAGTTTGCACAAATTTATTTAAAACAAAATGAAGACAAGATAAAACATGAAGAGTTTAAATATATGCTAAGCAACTAAATTCATTCACCAGAGCCGAAACAAATATTGTTACAATAAACCAATCTGCGTAGAAACTTCTGGAACTTATAAAGCTTTCTTAGGTTACTTTTAAATTATTCATAAATAGGAGTGATGTAGTGTATTATTATTATTATTATTATTATTATTATTATTATTATTATTGTTGCATAAATTGACATGAAGATGTTTAGTATAAAATCCTACTAAGATAAATAAGCTTAAACATACAAGGAAAGGAAAATAAAGCTTTGATGTATCTGCTATCTGATGCTGTCCATAAAGTCTGCAATTTTCTTCAATTTTTATTTATTTTGTCATACAGCAATGACAGTGTACAGCATAAATACATCTTCAGACCTCTGCTACAATTCTGCCTTCAAGCCAAAGGGGTGGGGCATACAAAGGAGGTGGAGTCATACACACTTTAATGGAGTTAACTCATTCTGAACTGAATTTAGTGGGTGTGGTTTAAGGCAGGAAATGTCACACACAAGAATGTACACATTATTTTCTAGCTATGTTAGCCTTCAAAGCTCCAGCGCAGCTTTAGCCCTACATTTACGCTAACAAGTAACAAAGCAAAAGATGATCAGTTTAAGCTCAACACTGTAAAGCAACAAATCCAAATAATTAGCCTGAACAACTCCTCAAAACAGGAACAGGACGTTCCTTAAGTTCCACCGTTTACAACTTTAGCTCCTAGCTAATATTACTGTTAAATGCACTAATGTAAGAAAAACAAGATGATTTATTTATACTTTATACACAACACATCATTAAATGTCTATAGAGACATTACGAAGAAACAAAAAGCTGTAGGAAAGTATCAGACATCGTTGTTGCCTCTGGTGAGTCTACAGTATGTAGCTAGTACAGTTAGCCCAGAGTGCACAGTTAGCCCAGTTTGCTAATTTGAGCAATCTGGGAAAGGTGTTAGCAAACCTGAGCATTTATCTGTGCAAATTAGCACTTTATTTAAATTATATGTAAATGTTGTACTTAGCCTTACTTTTTGGTTACTGCTGCTGTGGTAATGTAGTGGGAAAAAAACATTTAGACAACCAACATGTCTATGCTAATGTAATGAGGATTGTAAGAGGGAAGACTTCAAGAATCCAAATACCGCAGCAGTTTCAATGGAAAGGTTAAAATAAAGTTCATAGCAAAGTGCAAAGAAATAAACAAAACAAAAATATGTACAATCCCAAATTTCATCTTTTCTCAGGCTAGGCTTCTTATCAGGTGAATCCCCGCGGAATTGTTAATCTTAAGATTAGCGCCGAAGAGTTTAAGAGTCAGAACTGGTCTAAATATACTCTGACACACACAAACATTAGAAAATGAAATATTCTTACTTTAATGTGTCTTCCATGTAAGATGTACAGATATAACTACTGAAATCCTGAACCTTACACCTGAACCTTTACACGTTATTTACACACACTTCACCTTTACTTTATTATTATTATTATTATTATTATTATTATTATTATTATTAATACTAGTACTAGTATTAACATATAAATATTTCATCATGCATCATCGTTTATAAAAAGCAGAGGCAGAACGTTACCCCGGACCAGCTGCCACCAGAGATTTGATCTCCTCGGTTATAATCTCATGCTTTAATTTCTCTCTGAGATACATTAGTAAAGCATTCTATGCTAATCTGGTGGCTTCAGTACTAAGGATCTATGCTAGCATGTTTGCTAAGCCAGTGATTTCAGCAGTAGTAGCCTTGATTAGCCTCGATGATCTTCTGCTCCAGCCTCTTCTTCAGCTCTGACACCAGCGCCGAGCTGATATTTCCTTCTCTCTTCTTACTCGGCTGGTCTTCTGTATCTCTGCTACTGATGGAGCTGTTGCTCGAGGTCTGGGAGCTTAAGGATCCTGAGACAGTCGGAATGGCACCTTGATGCTTACTCATCCTGGGGTTGTTACTTGGTGGAGGTGGAGGCAGAACCGGCGCACATGGCGGTGGAGGTTTGGACCATGATTTTTCGCTCTTTTTGTTGCTCTCAACATTGTGAACAGTGAGGAACCTGTCGGGATTTTGTGAGTTCCCGAATGTGAAATTCCACTGCTGGGGTTCCCCACGCCTGCGGCGGACAACGCGACGGGACGGCCCGATCCTGTTGGACTTTGTGTTGCGCAGGTACATTGCGGTGGAGATCACCACGGTGACCATCACCATCACACTAATGACCCCAGCTGCCACACCCAAAGCCTTTGCCGGATTGTCTCTGCTCTGCATTAAAAATGCCGTCACGGGCCCCGAGAGCTGATTCTGAAACAGAGCACAAAAATAACTAAAGCACTACACCTTGTGTTTTATACTCTCCAGTTCTTCTGTCTAAGAGATTATACAAATCAAACATGAAGCTTGATTTTTCTTACTGCTTCAGTGATGTCGAGATGGACGACAGCGGTCGTCATGAATGATGGAGAACCTCGATCTCGCGCCTGGACCACCACTGACCACTTGCAGTCGTGCTGTTTGGTGATGTTCTGGACCATCTCCAAGGACTTGATGAATGGCTTCAGCTTGATTTCGCCTGTTCGGGTGTTGATGTCGAAAACGTTTTCCGGCTCAGCCTTCATTATGGAGTATTCGATGACGTTGTTGGGTTCCTCTGCATCATCGTCCACCGCCTGAACACAGGGACGCATTTAGCAAAAGAACTACTAAGCTACGCCACGAATGCTAATATTGTCGCTAGCTACAGTAGCATAGCTGTGTTGAAGTTTTATAATGTGAAAACTAAATTTAATTGCAAAGTGGTCTTATTGAAGGTTCTGTCAAGGGAGATTCCATGACATAAATTATTGTTGCATTGTGGGGAACACAGAACCTTCCAGTAATCATTCACCATCATTCTCTAGTTTGATAATGTTCAAGAAGCTTACAAAGTCTCAACAAAGAGCAAACCTCTATCTTCACAGGAGCACCGAGGATCATGGTCTTCTCTAGGAAGTTCTCATTAAATTCTGGAGAATGATCGTTCTCATCTAAAACTGTGACAAAGACCTCGGCCAGGCTGGACTTCCCCTCGCTGTCTTCTGCCTTGACGTAGAAATTATACTTCGACTTCACCTCCGCGTCCAGAGACGCCCACGGCTGAGTGTAGATGACCCCTAATGTGGGGTGAATGAGGAACCTGTTGGTCAGAATCACTTGATTAATCATGTTTATGCTCAGAGTTATCAAATGTTATCGTCATAATGTGTTTAAAGTAGGACACAAACAGAGGGTTTCATCATCAAAAAGGGCCATGAGTATATTTGATATTTTGCAGCTGATGCAGAGTCAGTTTGTAGGTGATTAAGGCATGTGATCTCACAAAGCTGAACAAGCAAGAACCAGGAATTTCAATTCGTCACACTTATAAACAGGGTGGGAATAAGTGAAAAAAAAACAATAACTATTTAAAAACAACAAGGTTAATAAAGTGTATGAATCATTAAGACTCATTAAAATGTGATTTCTTCCCCCGCAACATACAGTATAACCAGACCTTTGCTTAATGGTCACCTACAATAACTTTGCAGCTCCTCATAAGTTAAAACAAACTTTAGAATATCAACGTGTCAAACTGATCACCTTTATTTGATTAAAGTTGTTGATTGTGCATCTGATTTTTTTTAATTTTATTTCATACATTAATCTATTTAAGTGCTAAAGAATTTCATCCAGGTCCTCAAATTCCTTTTTAAACCCTACACAAAATCAGTACAATTCTCCCTGTGCCTGGATGAGCCGGTGCTCAGCTGGTGAGAATTAACGAGCCGCCTCAAACCTGAGAACTTTCACACGTCTCTCATTGCACCTTCAGCGTCAGGCCAGGGAGCGAGTCATACATTAGCGGGTTTTTACATTTTCCGCACACTTCCTGCTCTCGTCAGAGTCTCTCTCTCTCTCTTTCTTCCTCTCTTTCTTACCTGCTGTCACATCTCATAACATCACATGTTAATTAGACCCTGACTCACACTGCGAGGCTATTTTTACTCGTCCAATCGGATTACAGGATTATCTCTCAGCTTCACTCCCGTCTCCGAGTTAAGCCGTGCCTGTGTCCCAAATCACTCCATACTCATTATGTAGGGCAATATGTATATGCTCTGGGATATTTGTTTTAGGTTATATTCAAAATCCACAGTTTGATTAAAAAATACCAACAAATACCCCCAATACAGAACTCCCACAATGTACCATGTGGCTTAAGCACCATACAGAACCTATATAAAGCGTATATTGTATACAGTTACATATATATAGTTACACATATAAAGGATGTTTACAGTTACAATTAATTCAGAAGGGATAACTTGGTAGTAGTTTTAGTGATCGAGACGACACTGACAGTTAGCTAGAGGATGTTTACAGTACAGTACAGTAATCAGCCTTGACACACAGGATATTCAGCTCTCTGCCCTGTCAGTTCAGGGAAACTATGGGCATATGGACATATGGAAATATGGACATCAGCAAGTCAAGTCAAGTCAAGTCTTTATATTTGAACGGGACTCACAGGTCAGCTCCTGAGCCATACATGGAGTATTTCACTTCTCCCCAAAGCCCAGAGTCAGGATCCGATGCCTGGAAGATAAAAATATCCATTGATGAAGTTAGCACAGAGAAAGAGCTTTTACACTGTTAACACTGTAAACCATCCTATTGTGTACTGATGTGCATCTGCATATGACTGTCCGATCTACACTGGCTAATTTCTACTGTCTAATCTCTACCCCTCAGTCTTTAATAAATAATCTCTATCATGCAATCTATGTAACTTAACTTATACTGTTCAATCTCTAAGGCCTAAATTCTACTGTCCGATCTTTATCTCAGCTGTTTAATCACTATTCATACATTTTCTCTGTCTATTTTCTATCATTCAATCTTTACTTCCTAATTTCTCCTGTCCAATCTCTACTGTCTAATCTTTACTTCATAATATTCACTGTTCAGTCTCTACTGCTTAATGTTACTGCACAAGTGACTGTTATCTCCGCTGCACAAGCTCCATTTCTACTGTGTTTCTAATGTCTAGTCTCTATTGTTCAATCTCTATGATCTAACTTCGACTGTAAAACCCTACTAAGTGATTTCTACTGTACTGTACAGTCACTGAAAACTAATTTTTTTTAATATCTTAATTTAAAATGTCCAGTTTCTGTTGTCTAATTATTACTAAGTGATTTCTACTGTCCGATCTCTACTGTAACATCTCTACTGCCTAATTTCTAAAGTCCGGTCCTAAGCTCCACTGTTCAAGCTCTACCAACTGAATTTTTTATTGTTCAGCGTTTATTGCCTAATGTCCAATCTATTCTATTTTCTATGTATTCTCAATTGTACAGTCTCTAGTGTTTATTCTATACTGTCTAATCTCAACTGCCGAATTTTGAAGCTTTGATCTTCCATCACATCTACATTGGGTTATTTCTATCTAATTTCTACATACCCATCTCTACTTTCTAATGTCCAATCTGTTCTGTCTACGTCCACTGTTTTATCTCTAGTCTGTCTAATCCCCACTTCCAATTTTGACTTTCTAGTTCACACTCATATCTTCATTATCCAAAACCTGATAGTCATATCTCTACCTTTTTATTTACCTTTAACTAATAAAACAGCTCTTGACCCTTATAGAAAGTGAGCTCTATATCACATGACTAAATGCCTGTATCTGATTGGTCGATTAGATTTTCCTCGTAGCCCAGTGATCCTGCTCAGGAAGAAAGTTCTGCTTCATCAAAAAGCAGCAGTGTCGAAGTTTTTCATTCTAAGAAAAGCCTGTCTTTGACATGAAACATCTTTAATTGTTTGATTTTACACATTAAAACGCGCTCATACTATTTACAGCAACTCGACTGGCATCAGCTCTAATGACTACAGAACTTTAATTAGAGTCTGAATCATCAGCACAGTGACGCAGCCAGGCGAAGTGACGGCCGTCCTGCCAAGACTTAATTAACATGCGTTTATTAATCACAACGCTGAAGACCGGACTTCTGGAATCAGGACACATTCCATGAGATAACATGAGAGAAGTTCATCATTTCGCAAATCTAGTGTTTCCACCAAGAAAAAAGTAAAGTGGAAAAAAATTAAATAATGAAATAAATAGCACAATGTTGTGGGTTTGTTTCTGAGATATGATTATTTTAGATGATTGAGAATTTGTAATGTTTTTTTTGTTTGTTTGTTTGTTTGTTTGTTTTGTGCTATGGTGGATTTAATTCTAACAAACAGCCCCCTCACTTACTAGTGAAATCACCAGTGGCGGCCGATGCAAAATTTTTTGGGGGGGGGGGGGGGCGCAAACAAACAAAAAATATTTTTAATTAAATTAAATTAAACTTTTAATACTCGCCTGTAAATAGTCATTTATCAGGTGATTGCGCATCATCACTACTAGTATAAAATAAAGTCCTGACTCACATCACATCTAGTCAGCAGCTCCGCTCGCCATAAGAAGGGCTGGAAAAGACTCGCTGAGAATCACATGGTCCAATCACACGAGCCCAAATATTTAAAAACAATATGATTCGCTAACAACAAAAGTGGGAAGGTTAAGGGCGCACAGTGTTGCGACCCAGGATGATTTGACAAATCCAATCAGAGCTCAGCCTCAGGTCACATGCTTTTCAAAAGTTTACGTGCTACATAGACACTCGTTCATCCGGCGCCCCGCGTACACCAACACAAATGAACGTAATACAGATTAGATTTTTTTTTATTGCAAATAAATTATATTAAGAAATACAGCGGAATGTTGTGAGTCAATGACTTTATTTAATTATTAAAAGAAATTATTATTATGTTAAATAATTACATGTTAAAGGAGCGTTCTTCTCTGCCTAACTTTGAAGGGGGGGGGGGCGGCGCCCCTGCGCCCCGTATTGACCGGCCGCACTGGAAATCACTATAAGCTCAACATGTCTTATATATATATATAAATATATATATATATAAGAAGAATGCTCCTTTAACATGTAATTATATATAAATATATATATATATTTATTTATTTATTTATTTTACTTTTTGTTCAAGAATCTTGAACTGTTGCCAATCAGTATGAAAACCACATCACCTCCACCCGCAATTAGCACCAGTCACTATGGAAACGCAATATTCTACAATGTAAAAATATACATTAACTCATGAAGCAACTTTAAATGTATAAATGCATAAATGTAAATATAAATTAAATATCCTACATTTTAAAAGTTCTAAGACATTTTATTGCTTTCATATTTATTAATGCAAATGTAAATAATCTTCAGCATTGTGTTAAATATTTATACCACAAACATAATGATGGATTAATTCTTAGTAGTTATGGTTCATATATTAAGTTCTGATGCCACTTAACTCTACACCACATCATTTCACTTCACTTCAGTGACTGAGACTGGCTAAATGTTGAGCTCGACCAGTCTGCACCTTTTCCCTGGGATTCCTGGATGTGATCAGATCTGTATTTTTAAGATGTTAGTTTATCTACAAAAAAAGTATGATTGCATCAAATGTTTTTACAGGTAAAGATTACCCATAGAAAATACAAAAGAAAGAAAGAATTGGCAAAAAAAATAATAACACATCAGATTTGTTTCTATGTATTAAAGCTGTTTTAATGCAGGGGGCACTTATTTTTGGTTATTCCTTATAACAGGAAGCTGGAATTACAGTAAGTCTTGGTGCACTCACGGTGATGGATACGACGGTGGATCCTCCAGGCGAGTTCTCCGGGATCCTGGCGATGTAAAACTCAGAGGAGAACCTGGGCGTGTTGTCGTTTACGTCCAGGAGGTGAATGATGATGTCCGCTGTGGCACTGAAACGCTCCGGGGTGTCGATTTCCACCGCTAACAACTGACAACAACATCAACAACATTAAGAACAATGACACCAACAGCAGCAACAACAATAAAATGAACATTTTGTTTTTTAAATAATGTTTTCATGTACAGTAAATCCTGGGACATTAAAAAAAAAAGTATTCATAAAATATTTTGATTAATAAAAGTTTTCACACATTTTCAGAAAACATCATTTTATTTATAACACCACACATAACACTGTCTCTCTGTTTCCACACCTTGATCACATTTGTACACCCTATTTATAAATCATTTGTATTATAACTTTTTTTATATTATTACTATTTTAGAATAATAATGAAGACCTCACCACTGTGAAATTACACAAACACCATTATATTATGCACATAATAAAGAAGTGTTAAATCCAATTTATGATATCTTAAAAAAAAAAAAAAAACATTTCAGACTATTCCTGATGAAGCTCTGCACACTCAATTTAAAATTTCAATTATAATGTTCTGCTATTAAATCTGATTGGTCAGCAGGTTTGGATTCATTTTCTATAATAATTTCTACTTATACTAAAATGTTCTAATAAATTAAGGATTCTATATTATAGTAACCTTTTTTGTACCTTAAAGGTTAAAAGTGAGTTTTTCTCGTAGTCGATGGCACTTGAGTTCTCTACGATGATGGTGACTTGGGCTTCGTTGAGGACAGTTTGAGGGACGACACGGAGGACACGCCCGGGTCCGACCAGTCTGAGTCTGAACTTAGCGTTTGCTCCCTGGGGGGAAGAAAACACTTTTTTTTTAAATAAACAGTTCGTCTGGGGGCATAAAAAGAAAGAGAGAAAATCCTAAACATGTTATAATCTTGAAAATGTTTATCCTTTAGTCATGTGATCTGTTTCATCAGACCTCATGACTGATGTGATTTTTTTCCCACATGTATGTGTCAGGCCATTTCATACTTATAATATAAGTATGAATACTTATATTAAAATACCATAATATAGCAGGAACACATTCATGTCATGTTATTGTGTATTATCTAAAAAAACGTGACAATATGAACTGGATTATTTAACTATATCTTTATTGTCTGCACAATAACAATCATTGAACAATCACTTTAATCATTTGCACTATTTGCACACCCATGCAGCTTTGCACACACACACTGTGGTCTTACTCAAACATATTGCAGACTTTTTCATACATTTTGAAGCCTGTTTACGGTATATATTTTAATCTATTCTTTTTATACCTATATTTATTTTATTATTTTATCCTTTTTTTAACCTGTAAATTAGTTAATAGCATCACTTTTTATCCATAAAAAAGTGCACTCTACAAACGTGTACATATGTGATTAGCTTTAGATCAATCAACATACAGACATGTTTCCTGATTCTAAAGATCACTCTCAATCCTCACAGTTAGCTGCCTAGCTTAGTGCTTACAAAAGACATTTTTCCCACGTATTTTCTTTTTAACCTACAGTTTAAACAGGAGACACTCAGTCTCCCAAAGTATAAGACCTGGAGATGATATTAAACACACGACCCTGCACTCATCTACACGTTTCGCCTGCAGCTGTGAATTCTATCAATGTCTTCAGCATTACCATGTTGCGATAGTGACATTTTTATATTTTTACACCTTCTGAAGAGCCAAACAGAAACCTGTGTTAAAGCACACAATATTATCCTCGTTATACTGCGTATTTATATAAAGGTACATAATGCAGAGTAGATGATGAATAAAAGCGGGCCAAGTACGGAGTCTTGAGGAACACCTCAGAGGAAGCTAAAAGGGTTCGAGCTCTGAGCAGAAATCGCTCTTATTATCGCTTAATGGCATAAACCTTTGGCTTCATGACTGAAAAAGCTTAAAGTCTCTCATCACTTTCTGCATTTAATATTATCTTAAATATAAAATGATATTTTACAAATGTATTCAACTTATTTTATGGAATTTTGTGAACCTGTAAGATTTGGGTATGGGCATGAAATCGGAGCGATAACATGCTTTGTGGGACGATAAAGGTACAAAATTCATACAGTCAAGATATTAAAATGGTACATTTTTGTTTTTTACATTTTTATAAATTGTGCCAGTGCACACACCTGGAGGTATGGTTGAAGATTAATTCATGCAATTTCTTAAACTGCTGCCCTGTATGAACTTAAATCTCTTTAAAGTTTTTAAAAAAATAATAATTTAGTGCCACTTTATTTGCAGAATTTCTTCCAGCTTGTTTGCATCTCTTTTTTCAGCTCTGCATGACAGCTGTGTTTTTGACTTAAATATTATAATTTGCTCTAGTCATGTGACTGAGTATGCCTTTTGTGAAACAGTCATGAAATTTCAGCAATTAAAAAAATCCTAAATATTTTTTTTGTGTCAAATATTTACTTTAGGAGAATTTTTCATGCTTCACAAACTGTTCAAAAAAATCTTTGGTTTAAGATTTAGCCAATAAATTCGTAAAAAGTTTATCTTCTTTTAGAAAAGTAAAAGTTTAATGCATTACAAAGTTTTTTAAAAAGTTGTTCATTTGTCTCAAAAGGTTTAATTAACTTACATTTAATTCGGTTGTTATTTAAAACAAAAAACAAAAGCAGAAAACTATGTTTTTATATTTATGTGTAAAATCTCCTGAAGCTGATGATGTAATATTAAAGCGTCTGTACGTTACCTGGTCTGAATCATTAACAGTGATTTTCAGGCCTCTCAGGATTTCTCCCTCAGGAGGATGCTCACTCATGGTCAGCTCGAATCTGTCCTGCTTGCCGTTCTCTCCATAAAACGTGGGCGGATGGTTGTTCAGATCCACCACACGGATGGTCACCAGCGTCACGCTCGAGTCCAGCAGCTCGTTCTCAGGCCCCACCTCAGAGGCCTTGGTTAAAAATATATATTTTTTCTTATTACATACAGTAATAAAAATGTTTGTGCTGTAACATGTCCAGAACAACTATGTGCAGCTGTGTACCTTAACTTTCAGCTCGTATAACTCGTTTTTCAGCTGGATTGGATATGACATCAGAACGATGGAACCGCTCGAGCTGTTGATGCTGAAGGCTCCGTCACTTCCTGTTCAGGTTATAGTGAAAAAATCAACAGTTTGAATTGGAGAGAAGGAAATAAAAAATAATAAAATAAAATATAATATATATATATGCAGCTTTAATAAAATTAAGATAAAAAAAACATCAAAATAAGGGAAAAAAATTGTTACAATAATTGTTTAAGTTTGAATTAAAAATGATAAAAACTAACAAACATAATATTCCTGTAATAATTTTATACTGTTTTTACGACTTTGATTCAAGTTTTTTTCTTTATTTGTTACTTTTTCTTGTTTTTCCCAAGTGAATGCACAAATAAAAATGGGGGTCGAATATACTTATAATATAATTGGAACTAATAATGATAATAATATTATGATATTATACGATGCTTACCATTAAGAATAGAGTAATGAATAGGGTTAGGGTTGGTCTGATCCCCGTCTTTGGCCGACACTGTGAATATTTCTGAGCCCTGCAGAAAAAAAAGAATAAATATAAATCATATAAAACATTCCATTATTCTTTGCTGAATTGTATTATTATTATTATTATTATTATTATTATTATTATTATTATTATTATTATTATTATTATTATTATAGATTCAAGACAATTTTGACTCTATCCCATAGTTCTCGATTGTAGGACATAGACACATCACTAACACACTTGGTATAAAAAATTTAACATACAGTAGTTACTTAAATACAGTTAAACAAAAAAGTAGAAAATCCATCCATCAATTTTCTATACTGTGTATCCTGTGTTGGGTCGCGGAGACCTGGAGATTATTCCGGGGAACTCAGGGCGGAAAGCAGGGACAGCTTATTGCAGGACACACATAAACATACCCATTAATACAATATGGGCAGTCCAAATTTGGAGAAAATCAGAGCACCCAGAGGAAACTCACCAAGCACCAAGGACACACCCACTACAGCACAGGGCCGCCAATAGGAAATTAACCTGGGTCATATTTTACAAGTCTTTTAAAATAACTTTTAAAGTTCTCTTGTACATGATTTTACAAGAGCACGTAACAGGGTGGGATAAAACTGTATTTATTTTTATCTGTAAACATAAAATACAAAGTGTGGCATCATATGGCATTAAATCAATTTTAATGTAGGTTTTGTAAATTAGATTATTGATAGAATGATAGAGTTCAAAAATAGAACTGCAGTGCCATTATAAAACAGTTTCTACACAATTATTTATCTTTATACTTTTATGTGCTGCTGCTGTTGATAATAATAATAATAATAATAATAATAATAATAATAATAATAATAATAATATCATTATACGTACAGGATCCAATACTTCATAAACATATCCGAAATATGGCGTTCCCACAAAAGCAGGAGGCGAGTCCTGGGCATCGAGGACGTTGATGGTTATGGTGGCTGATGATGTCATCACCTGGTGTTTCCCGTCATACTTCCCTCCGCCGTCCTGAAAACAACAACCAAACTCCAGTTCAAAGAAATGGATTCTTTTCCTATAACAGAATGTTCCTGAGTGTTTTATTCCTCTTACACCACAGCAACAGTAAATCAATCCGTCCATTACAGTTTTTTTAGTACTGTAGAGTAGCAGTAAAAAAAACTGACACATCATACTCTTATCAGTTAATAGCTACTTTATATGTGAAATAAAACTTTTGTGTATTATGCTGTGTCTTTTTTTAAGAACATCACCTTGGCAACTACAATGATGAAGTGTGTGCTGGAGGACTCGTAGTCGAGAGATTCGCCCTCTTTGACACGCAGCACGCCATTGTGCCCATCGATGGTGAACTTGGTTTTGGGAGACGTCTGGAAAAAAAATACATATTTATTACATATTTAACATATTATTCATATATCATGTCATAGCAAAATCATCATCATTATTAGCTGTTAGTAGTGTAGTGTAGTAGTGTAGTAGTGTAGTAGTGTAGTAGTGCTGTAGTGTTATCCAGTAATCCTAAAAAACTGTTCAGTTATTAATAATCATGAAACTTCAATTCAATTTCAAAAATATATTAGTAGTAATGATGAGCACAGCCTTTAAACACATCACTAGTAACAAAGTGACTGTAGCACAAGCTAAAGTAATCCTAATAAACAATTACCCTTTAATATACTAATTAGTAATTACATCAATTCATTATGATTATCATGACCCCTTAATTAACAAATGAATTAATAAACAACTTTAACACAATCAATTTAGTAAATATTTAGATATTGAGATACATGAATACAGAAAGTACACTGTAAACCCTAATGCTCAAAGTAGTTAAACACATTTAGGCCTCATCACAGCACAGAGACAGCACTTGTTAAAGTAGTAAACGACCTCCTATGGGCCTCTGATCAGGGTTGCGTCACTATACTTGTGCTACTGGACCTCAGTGCAGCTTTTGACACCATTGATCATAGTATTCTCCTTCACAGATTAGAAAAGGTAGTAGGAATTAAGGGAACTGCCCTCTTGTGGCTCAGATCCTATTTGACTGATCGTTATCAGTTTGTAGATTTAGATGGTGACCATTCCTCATGTTCTCAAGTGGAGTTTGGTGTTCCACAGGGCTCAGTTTTAGGCCTACTGCTTTTTTCCCTTTACATGCTTCCTCTGGGCAACATAATTCGTAAACATGGTATTAGTTTTCATTGTTATGCTGATGACACACAATTAAATGTCTCAGCAAAACCAGATGACAAAAAACAGTTTGCTAATATTGAGCAGTGTGTGCAGGACATAAGAGATTGGATGTTAATTAATTTTCTTCTGCTTAATCCTGATAAGACAGAAGTTCTGGTCATAGGACCACAAGTAGCTAGAAGTAGGCTTTCTGATCACACTGTAACTTTAGATGGCCTTTCTGTTCCATCAAGTGCAACAGTAAAAGACCTTGGTGTGATTATAGATTCCAGCCTTTCGTTTGAAGCACATGTAGATAATATTACCAGGATAGCATTCTTTCACCTTAGAAATATTGCTAAGATAAGAAACATATTGGCACTAAATGATGCAGAAAAATTAGTTGATGCTTTTATCACCTCTAGGTTGGACTATTGTAACGCCTTACTGTCTGGTTGTTCAACTAGGTGTATAAACAAGCTTCAGTTGGTGCAGAATGCAGCAGCGAGGGTCCTCACTAGAACCAGAAGATACGAGCACATCACCCCTATTTTATCTACACTGCATTGGCTCCCTGGGAAATTTCGCATCGATTTTAAGACACTACTTTTGACGTTTAAAGCACTAAATGGGCTCGCGCCACTGTATTTGAGTGAACTGTTGGTGTCTTACGATCCGCCGCGCCTACTTCCATCAAAGGATGCAGGCTGCCTGTCAGTACCACGTATTATTAAAACTACAGCAGGGGGCAGAGCTTTTTCTTACAAAGCCCCAAAGTTATGGAATAGTCTTCCTATTAATGTTCGGGACTCAGACACAGTCTCAGTGTTTAAGTCTAGACTAAAAACTTATTTATTTAGCGCAGCATTTTTGTAAATAGATGAGCCTCAGGTAAAGGAGCAGATCTGGGGGACTCATGGACGTAGAGTATCTGGTGAACTGGTATGTTTAGATGTCCTCCCCACTCTCATTGTTCACTCAGGTTTGTTGACGGTGAGGTGATTGGTTGCTTTACATCTCAGTTCCCCCTCATGTCTGTGTTTCCTTCTGGCTCCTCCCTTTTAGTTATGCTGTTATAGTTAGTCCTGCCGGAGTCTCTGCTTGCACTTTGCACTAATATACATTCATCTTATACATGTTGACTGTGACCAGACCTAACTGCCATCTCTCCTTATTTTCTGTTCTCTCCTTTTCTGTTCTCTCTCTCTCTCTCTCTCTCCCTCTCTCCTGTCCCTCTCTCTGTCTCTCTGTCGAGCTATACATGTTCGCTCCTGAGTTACCAGTGATCCAGACCCCTCTTCCCTCTGGACCCGTCTAACTGGTCCTGGAGTCCTGCTTCTGGTTGGAGATCTCGTCGCATGGATGCCCCGTGTGGTCTGCCTGGATTTGTATGGTGGCTGGGGCTGGTTTCCATTAAGACTGTCCTATCATCGATTGATGCTCTGGGGACCTGTGACTTCAGTTGTTCGATAGCTCAGGACTGGAATCTCCTACAGTCTACCTGAGCCTC